>CM052139.1:3467845-3507302 GCA_028454255.1 Halictus ligatus | reverse complement strand
TATCTCTGGAAACATTTTCCAAAATTCGCCCAATTTCAAATATCACCGTACCAAACTGTCTCCTGCGGACACTACCAAAAACGTATCTGGTCCTACAAAAGAAAGGGAAAGGGAAGAATTCGATTGCGAAATGAGTGACAAGGTAAATTGTTGCACGTGCAGCTGGTCGAAGGTGAGCAACTTTCCCTGGGAAGATTACTCAAAATTCCTCAAGTAGTAGAAGCTACGGGCGGCAACAGAACGGATGACGCTCCCCCGGCGTCAGCGGACGTTCGCCGGATTCTGGCTCCGTGGTTGGCGGTCGCAGCGAAGAAAGCTGGCATCCGAGCTACGTCTACTGACCCAGAGGTGAGAAAAAGGAAAAGGGGGGCTGTCGATGACCGCGCTCGCGCGTCTGGAATTCCTCCGTGAGTCATCGGCATTCGCCAAGGGGGCTCCCTTCTCGGTATGGGAAGTATGGCCCGTTCCAGTGTCCTCGCGTCTCCATCCACGGTCCGCCATGACTCAACCGAATTTCTTGTTGCCAACCCCCATGATCTCTCCTGTGACCCCGAATCCAGATCGGACACGCGAATCTTCCACCAAGAAGTCCAACCAAGAAGTCGGAGAAATCGCCTAAACGGATGCACCCTGCGATCGAATCCTGGATGCTTGGAAGCTGAGTCCTAGACTGATCCCGAATCATCGACAGATCGATCGTTGATCGACGGACCCGCCGACTTCTGAGTGAAATCAGAATTGGCTCTTGGAAGAAGCAGAACCTACTCAGTAATTTGCTTCTTTGTAAAAATATTGCGCATACCATGAAGAAAAGTGACAGGAAGGCAGAAAAATCAATTGTTGTCAAAGATTCTGTTTTTTTTTTGCGGTGTTTATTTACCAAACAAACGAACAGTTGATGTTTTCGCACAGTCCCGATACTTTTCCGCGTAATCGTGACCGAGCGTGCGGCATGAACGAACCGGCGGCGGATGAATGGACGAGTCGTGAATCATTCGAGGAGGAAGTTCAAGGCCGTGCGTTACGATACCGAGCCACGTGCTCTTGTATCGCATAATGCGTTATCAAGAACGCGTAATGCGTGCGCTGGCCAGACATTATTTCCTCGTTCGCGTGCGTCTCTACAACGAAAACGGTCGACGACCCCTGGAAAATTCGATCCTGGATCTTTCCGACGATCCAACCCTCTGTGTGACCCCCGAAGAATCCTAAGTGCGGATGACCCCCGTGGTCATTTACCATCGACGTTATCCTTGCCGACGTTTCTTCGAGCTGAAGTGTAGAAAATTGGGAGCTTTAGGATCGATCTTTGAGTAGCAGGTTGGAGAAATTCGATTTATAATTTCTAAAACTGACAGTTTGCAGAAGTTTTGGCTCAAATTATTGATGGAACACTTTTTTGAACAATTGCTCTCGGAAGCATTTCGCTTATGCGCTTGAAAATGAGTTCCATTCTTCGACTGTTTGTTCCTGAACAATGTGCTTTTCGAATTACCATGTAACTTCTTCTCTTTTTTGAGCGCTATGACACGCATGTTGACAAGATTGCGTCATAGATTGTACAACAACGTATTGCATAAATAGATCATTCTGTGTAATCTTGAATGGATGATACAAGTGCTCAAGAATTCCGCAAATAGTTCATTACGAAGCGTTCGATAAGCGGTTCTTTCGTCTAAACGATTCTTAACCGTTTATGTACAACAAACATTTAGTAAAAATCACAAATTATTCGAACAGCATCTTCAAACTCTCAAAATTCGTCAATTGTACTAGGATACTCGACATACTCCCCCTTACAAGACTCTTATGCTTACTCTACACCCTCAAAATTGATCATCTATACAACGAAGAATTTTCTAATAAAGTTCTTATTCAATAAACTCGTTAATCTTCTTGAAAAGAAAACTATTTTTTCTGGAAGATCCCGAGATTTCTCTGCATAGAAAGATCTAGGGACTGCAGCCACTTCTTGTTTGTTGACTCTTGACAGATCTATCTACGGTTGATGATCAAACCTATAAACATCACGATGAGTACCTGCCTAATTGGCAGCGTCAATCATAATCGCCGATGACTAATGCTCTTACTTTGACTATCCGGCAAGATAATGACTATCTTGAATCAGTGTTTCCATCACCGCGACTCGATCATTGTGAATTTTCAGTGCCGGTGATAAGTGACTGGGCGCCGCAGTCAGTGAATCACCGATCTTCCACGGATCCGCCTCTCGGAGGCACGCGCGCCTCGTGACTCACCGATCCAGACTCTCGTGACTCGCGATCACCTGCGTGCTGGATCGTGAGACCCGAATTTCGATCGACTCTCGGATCCGTTCGGTTTTATTCGGGCCACTCGTTGGAAACGATTCTCGTTCAACAAAGAGGGCTCTTGGGAATTTTTCTTGGGAGAACCGTTGATCGTGTGGAAATGATCTATGTTGGGATGTGAAAAGACATGCTTCTGTTACTGTAAGATATTTTTGTTTGCTCCATTTTTCTCATCGTTTGTTATAGATTTAATTTTTATTTAGGTTATTTCTTTGGAACGATTCTCATTTAGCAAAGACGAGTCTTGTGATCTTTAGGAATTTTTCCTGGGAGAACCGCTGATCATGCGAAAATGATCTATGTTGGGATGTGAAAAGACATGCTTCCGTTACTATAAAATATTTTTGTTTACTCCATTTTTCTTATCGTTTGTTATACAATTAATTTTTGTTTAGGCTTCTCATTGGAAACGAATTCTCGTTTAGCAGAGAGGGCTTCTGTGATCTTTGCGAATTTTTCTTGAAAGTACCAATTAACTTTATGGGAATAAATTTCATTGGAATGTGAAAAGTCATGCTTCAGTTATTGTATAAAATTTTTCTCGTCATTTGTTGAACAATTCACAATTTTGTTGACCTGTTCAAAAGTTTCCCCATTTTCTTCAACTTAACGTCCCATTATTCTTCATTTGCAGCAGAGGCGGAAACAAATTGTGCAATTGACATAACATTTAATTATTCAAGAACGTAGTTATCAATTCCTACAGTACATAAAAGGAAAAGTGTATTTTGAACACAAGGAGTAGGTCAGTAAAAACATTCTTACTAAGCGGTTCTCGGAACCACGCGTTACGCAATATTTATAGCATAGTTATCAGGAAAGAAAGACAAGGAAACGCGACGGAGGATCGCAGAAAAGTGTTCGGCACGCGTATTTTCAGTCGGTTACGTCAACCCGGGTCTATTTGACTGTGATCGAGGAACTGCAAGAGGAAGAGTGAACAATCGGTTTCTACGTAAGACGCCATAAATAGTGGGCGTGATAAAAGCACCGCCGGTTTCGAGCTACGACCCCGTTATCTAGTGGTCCGGAGAAAACCACGTGTCTTAAGTGGCTCGATAACAGGCGTGAATCATCCTCGAGAGTCCCGCGACGCGTGAGAAACCATTCGAACACGTACGGGACTGGTTTCGCCAAAACGAATCGTGTCGCGAATAGGGAAACGTCGAGGATCGGCGCGCTCGGCTCGGTTCGAGATTATGCAAACGCCCCGATCGCTTGGCAGACACGTCGATTTGTAAATACTGAGAGGCAGTATTTCGTTCTCCGCTCGCTGCGGAGACTACTAACATTTTTCCTCGAAAATTCCCGCGGGAATATAATGCACAATCGATTCGACGAAACCTTTCAAAATCGCCACAATTGTTGATCGATTTTACGGTCACGCGTTGTCGATTTTATTACATATTTTCGCGATTTCGTTTTACACCACAGTGCACATATCATCGAGTGCGAGCCTCCAGCTTCAATTTAAGCCGTCAAACTTTTTAGAATTCATACGGGAATACATTTTAAAATCGATTCAAAGAATCCTATTAAAGTGGGTCGATTTTGTCCCAGCTAGGGGCCGAGTTTCTTCAATTTTTTCACATGTTTTCGTAATTTTTGTATGAATCAAAGTAATCCTATCATAAAGTACGATTCTTCAACTTCAATTTAAGCTCTCGAACATTAAAAAATTCTAGTGGGAATGGATCCTAAAATTGACTCAAAGAAACCCCTCCGAATCGCGTCAATTTCGGTGGGGTTGACGAGCTTTACCAATTTTTCCACATGTCTTGTCTTGTATTTTTGTAAAGCAAAGCAACCCTGTCATAAAGTGCGATCCTTCAGCTTCAATTTAAGCCCTCGAACATTAAAAAAATCCAACGGGAATGGATCCTAAAATTGACTCAAAGGAACCCCTCCGAATCGCGTCAATTTCGGTGGGGTTGACGAACTGTACCAATTTTTCCACATGTCTTCGCTTGTATTTTTTTAAACCAAAGCACCACTGTCATAAAGTACGGTCCTTCAACTTCAATTTAAGCCCTCGAGCATTAAAAAATTCCAACGGGAATGGATCCTCAAATTGACTCAAAGGACCCCCTCCGAATCGCGTCAATTTCGGTGGGGTTGACGAGCTTTACCAATTTTTCCCCATGTCTTCGCTTGTATTTTTGTAAACCAAAGCACCCCTGTCATAAAGTGCGATCCTTCAGCTTCAATTTAAGCCCTCGAACATTAAAAAATTCCAACGGGAATGGCCCTAAAATTGCATGTGCTCATCGCCTGTCAGGGAAGATGTAAAGTCTGTTTCCGCCAAGGGTTCGTTATCTCGTCAAACAATTTCTAGAAGCAGTACTCATTGTTTCCGTTTTCCCGCGGCTGATAAATCCTTCGGGAAATCCCCCAGGACACTCCATATATAAAATCCCCGGCTAAATATAGCTGCCGACAACGAAATCAATCGGAACGTCAGCATTTCCGGAAAGCTCGTCCGGCTCGTGCCGTGAATTTCGCTATCGTTCTTCCTGTTTCGTGAAACCGGCGTGCGTCACGACTTTCTAATACGTGCACGGTTGTCACGGTACACCATTCGATGCGTCTGTATGCTTTCTACGGTCGCCCGAAGCCCGGATTACCGGTTGTTTATATTCGGTTACGCGAATGGTTTCGAGCGTCGAACAGGAAGTCGTACGGAGATCCGTCTTCCGCAGGTTATTAGGAAGTTTCGGTTCTGTGAACAATATCACCCGCGGAAGCCCAAAAGATGGGAATAAACCAGTGGAAAAATTTGTTGCAATTTATTTCGATTTTTCGGCAAGTTGCTCGTTTCGGAAAACAATTAAAAGCGCAAGTGCACGCTTTCGAAATTGATCGAGACGCCTATATTGGGTTTTACAGAGCTTTCTCTTTTTGTGGAATTTTTCCGGTTCCGGGACTGGCAGTGATAATTAAGCCGGCTCAATTAGCCCCGTGACGAACACCGGCGCGCTTTGCTGCGTCCCGAGACCGTTAAGACCGGCTCGAGTGCAGTTGCTCGGACCGCATCGGGCGCCCGATTGAAGTGCATCTCGATTTAGACGTCGGCGAGGGCAACGTGCACCTAGGAAGTAGATTTCGCGCGGACGATGACGCGCCATGGTTAATTTGATCTTCAATTGCACGCGTTTCTCGACGCCTCGTTCCGTGTACGGAAACTTCGACGCCGATTATCATCATCCTGAAACGAATCCGTTATTTTCCGGTTCCAGCTATCAGCGAAATCATCTTCGCAGCGTCATTTACCCGCTGGGAGGACAAACTCGATTTTAAAAGAACATTATCAGAAACTAATCGTTTCCCAACTAATGGCCCCCAGCTTCTGGTACGTGGGTCTGGCCCACTTGATCCACTTCAGTTTCAATGAAAACCTAACTCTCTTCCGATCATGCTATCAAACTCTTCAATCCTTACCGGCTATTTTCAAAATAGGGTGCACGGTACTTTTGCCAGCCGTAACGGCAGTTTATGTTACTCTCGAACTCGAAAGTTTCTTGTATGACCGGTATGACGAATCGTCGAAGATCGTCAACGCGAGAAACGCGGTGGGAGATCGATCGATCGGAATGCGGCGGGCGTCGACCCCATAGATCATCGGCCTAAAACCGGATAAGTGGTCTCGATCAAAGAGCCTCGAATTCAGAGAGTACACCGGGGCTCTCTCTTTCTCTCTCTCTCTCTCTCTCTCTCTCTCTCGATCCCCGGTCGAACTAGAACCGTATCATCTTCTAGACCGTTTCGAGTTATGCGAGGCATCCTAATAGAGGAAGCCCGCGATCTTTAGATCGGCCAGCCAGGTTCGACGCACCGGACGCTATGCGAAACATCCGACCCGATCGAACCCGAGGAGCATACTCTAATCTCGAGCCCTTTTAATCATCGTTCTGCGCGTTATTTACGGCCCCATTAAGCTGCCGCATCGACGCCGCTCGAACCGTTTCATTATCTCGAGATTTCGGCCCCGGCGGATTCTGCAAATTGTTCTGCACCACTCGCCGCGGAGTGTACTTGCTCCGCAGTATTGCCTCGGTACTTGTACAACTCCGGAACTTATGTTTGTCACTGGTTATATCACTCTAGTCGCTTCGGTCGTAGAGAAGGAGAGCGAGCGTACAAAACGTGACGAAACTTGTTTATTTTTACCCCTGCTGTTAGTGTTTATTCAAGTAGTGGGATGTTGCAATATCGCATGTATAGTGTTGGAGATATTAAGGGTTGTGTACATATAATTGTATGACTAAAAACTTGGTATTACAAATGTGGGTCTAATGTGTGTGTGTGGTTTGTTAACTGACTGTAGTCCTCGCTTTTCCTCTACAGCAAGGGTCGCTTATACCTAAGGGCTGTAAACCACCCCTTAAACCTAAGGTTCTTGAAGTGGCAATCGTTGCACACCAACGTACGCTATGCCGGTGTCACTCGCGACCCGCGGCGGCGATAAGCTCGAAGTCGATGCGTGCAATTTTATTTCGATGTAAAGGAGACGATTTTTACTTTGAAATGGGAAAATCGCGGGAAATGCATTAATAGATAATAAATAGTGAAATAAATAATAAATTGCTGATAACGGTTGGTACAAATTATTAATGAAATGTAGAATTAATTGAATTAATTGAAAGGGCCTCGACTGCACTGGTCATTGGCCAAATGAAATGTAGAAATGGTGAACATCGAATGTTACATCGTATATGCCGGTCGATATTGATTCAGCGCTTTCGAAGGAAACGCGTTCAGATTGATTTAATCGAATTTGATTGTTATTGAATCGACGGGAATGGGCTCGAGGCTCGAGCAGGCGCCGAGAGTCGTGACATCCTTGACTCGGAAGTGAGTCACTCGAGCGAGTTACGCCACTCGCGACACCTAATCGTCCTTCTCGAGTCCAAGTTCAGGGCTTCCAGCGAGATTTCCTCGAACAGAGCCGATCCCGCGTGTGCAGCTTGTCCGCGTACTTCTCCACGCATGATTCTTCTTTTGAACGGACAGAGACCAATCATCTCTGATGCTTATGGTCGCACAGACAAACTTCTCGGAACGTAGCGAAGCTATTCCGAGACTCGACGATGCAGCAGTTTATTCTAGATATCGTTGTTTACTTAAAAATGCGGCAAAAATACGGTGGCGTTGAGAGGGGCAAGAAATTCATTGCTATGCATCAAAAGAGACAAAAATTCGGAGACACAGAGGAAAAATACAGTGCCACTGGGAAAAAAGAAAATGTCACCGGTACATTTTTAAAAAGCTGAAACATTGCGCGGTGCATTAAAAGGGACAGAAATTCGGGGACACAAAGGAAAAAAGTACAGTGCCATTGAAAGAAAAATAAGAAATTCAGCGGTGCATTTCAACAGGGCAAAAAATTGCGCGGTACATTAGAGAAGACAAACATTCGGGGACACAAAGAAAAATACTGTGCCCTTAAAAGAAAAAGACAAAATTCAGCGGTGCGTTTGAAAAGGGCAAAAATTCAGAGACACAAAGAAAAGTAACAGGTGCCATTTTCTCCTCCCGAGTTGAGAAAAATTCAGAGACACAAACGAAAATACAGTGCCTTCATAAAAAAAAAATAAAACATTCAGTGGTACATTTGAAAAGGGTGAAAGTTCAGAGACACAAAGAAAAGCAACAGCTGCCATTTTCTCCTCCCAAGATTGAGAAAATTCAGAGACACGAACGAAAGTACAGTGCCCTCATAAAGAAAATAAGAAATTCAGCAATACCTTTAGAAAAGGCAAAAATTCAGAGACACAAAGAAAAGTAACAGGTGCCATTTTCTCCTCCCAAGTTGGGAAAAATTCAGAGACACAGACGTAAATACTGTGCCCCGATAAAGAAAATAAGAAATTCAGAAATGACTTTAAAAAAGGCAAAAATTCAGAGACACGAAGAAAAGTACAATTTAAACAAATTCAGTGATACATTCCGAAAAAGGCACAGATTCAGAGACAAAATAACTGAAAGCCCAAAAAATGCAGTGTCTCGTAAAGAGTGCAAAAACTCGCGCATTCCTCGGATTCTCTAACGAGGAGGACTGCGTTTAGGCACACAGTTACTTCCGCCGTTCTCCAAGGTCGTAACCGCTTCGGAAAAAAACGGGAGAGGCTACAGGTGAGTCAATTAGCGTTTCCGGGAATCATGGTAGCCCGATACGGTTATCTCGAGGCGGCAGCATGTTGTTCGACTAATACATCCGGCGTGGCACGTGATCGGTTGCGAAATCCCGATCGGAAGCTGTTCCGTGCTTCCCGTTGGTGTTCTTTCGAGTAATCGATCGGGGCCGGCGTCGATGGCCGATAAATCGACCGGGCCCGACTCCCGTTCGCCATTCAGTGTCGGATGACTCGGATGACTCGTCTGCGAAGCGGGCCGGGATCGAGAGGGGCGGCTGGTCCATTCATTCGGCGGTGACGTAATCGCGGATCGTACTATGAGAAGTCGTGAATCGCGCGCGGGCCGCACCGGGTGCAGCGAGAGATGCACTGCTGGTGCACGCGTGGATGCGTCATGCGGGACGCGCGCCCGCCGAGGAATCTAATTGACATCCTCTCGCCCCGCGAACCATAAGGGTCAAATGCATTTGCGCGAGTGTGTCACCTCCTGCTCTTCTTTTTTCTTTTTTTTTTTTGCCAAGGCGTTTCGCACCCATTGAACCGGCGTTAGGCTGTCTCGTCTCCGGGAAATCGTTAGCATGCTCTGTGTCGTCCGGTGCCAAATATAGAACTGTAATAATGCTTATCGTGCAACAACGAGAGGAAATTTATGCGTTTCTCCGTTACCGTTACGACAGAACGGAGTTCAGAAATGAGCAAGAGGTTCAATTGAAAAGTACAAGATGAACGGTTTTGACGATCGCGTTACAGAGTCACGGTTAGATTCATCTAAAAACGATTCGCCTTATCTCCTGGAAATGGTTTAGCATCCTCCGCGTGTCGTCATCCGTGATAAAAGTGCCGACGAGACGTTTGCAAATATAGAGCTCCGTTGATGATGTACAAGTGCAACGAGGAAATTTATGCTTGAGCAACGATATCGAATTGACAAACAAGATTTCAATGAGAAAGAGCAAGATGGAACGATTTCAGAATGCTCGAGCACTTCCTGTGCATGCAATTATTTAAACAGCGAAATCGTTGAACCTTGTAGAACAATTTAATCAAGAAGAAACTCGTTATCATTATTTCTAAACAGAAAAAAGCTATTGTCTTTCTCCGTAATCGTTCTTGGACGCTCACGCTACGAGCACGTTGATCGAACTACGAACAACAAAGATTAATCTCTTGTTATGTAAAAAACATACGGCAAGTAGTATGTTACCAGGAACAGTATCGATCAATGAAAATGTTTCCGCCACGTTTCTGAATGGAGCAACACGCCGGTTGCGCAACGATCGAAGATCCGGTTCCGGTCACGTTGATCCAGCGGAGGATCCAGCGTTCCACAGAACTCTCTCTCTCTCTCTCCCTCTCTATCCCCTCTCGATCCAGGCGATCGTCGATGAATCATCGGTTCCTCGGAAACGGCAGCGAGGTACTCGTTCGCGACCGCGATTAGGCGCCCCCCTCCACCTGTTCGACCCGATCAGGCCAAGTGGTCGTGAAATGCCGATCGACGAGCATACACTGCCACCACGACCAACAACAAGATCCCCAACGCGTGCAGCACGCGCCGGATCCTCCCTGATAAGAACCGCGACGCTCGTTATCAAACGGGTATTTGTACCGGCGGGGGATCGAGCGTATCGCCAGTCATCCGCCTCCACTCGCGCGCGGTGGATCTCCTCGATCATCCCGATCGATCACTCCGCGGACCCCGTGCCGATCGCACCGATCCCGACGCGTGCAAAACGGTGAACGTGAATCCGACGCCTTTCCGCGATCGCAAACAGTGAGAACCGATCGATAGATCGTTGCTCTCCGCGAACGCGTCGATAGATCGTTACCAGTGGGTTCTACGAAGTGTCTGCAAGGTGGCTAATTGTTGCTGCGCGAGTTCTGTGTTGATAGACATCGTTTTCCGCGACTGTATCTCTTAATCGGTGCGTAATTGCGTGTTCAGTGATCGATGGAGATCTATGCGGGATCGTTCTTGCGCTGCATCGGGGTTGATCTAGCTGATTGGTATTTGTAGCTGAAAGGAGATTGTTTATTTGAGCGGGTTCAGCAGATTGTTCTAGCCCTTTTATTTCTGAATTGTGCCACTTCTCGGTATAATCCTAATCGGAGTGTAACGAAAAAGTTCGTAATTGTCGGAAGTAGATTTTCAATGACAATGTACTTTGCCTTGTAGTCGTTTTATTAAGTCGAAAATAATGTGACAAGAAACAAGGATTTTTAATATATTCGTATAGTTAATTGCTGCTCCTACCTCCTTGACTGTTCTCAATTCGACATGATTTACATCGTCTACAAATTATGTACATCAAATATTAATAAAAATAATGACCAGCCCCAGACCAGGCGTAAATTAATTTTCTTCTTGATCTCTTGCCCAAGCTGTGAGACGCTACCTGCAGCATCCTGACATTTCCGTCATAGTTTCAAAGATAATTCTCAAGACAATTATCCTTTATCAAACACAATTATCTACAAACTCTTTAAACATGTACGTGTACAAATAATTGATATACTACACTTTTCTATGGTGTGTTTCATTCAGCTTCGTCGAACCACAAGGGGTGGTTTCATCCCCGAGACATAAATCAAAATTCAGATTCAACTTTCACGGAATATCAAACACAATTATCTACAAACTCTTTACACATGTACGTGTACAAATAATTGATATACTACACTTTTCTATGGTGTGTTTCATTCAGCTTCGTCGAACCACAAGGGGTGGTTTCATCCCCGAGACATAAATCAAAATTCAGATTCAATCGATCGAATTCTGTGGTCTTCTAATTTCTCCGTTATCGGACACTTCTCGACCCGCGAAATATAAATTTTACTTTTCCGTTATTACAAACAATTGCGCGTCGTTCCAAGGATAATTTCGATTTCCAACGTCTCCGTGGTGGTCCATGAGATCCCCGTTGCACGGTCGGCAGTCTGACAGGCACGCGTGTTCGAAAAATTAACAGGCGTCGCTGCACTTCCTAGCGGCCGGCTGCATAGAAACGAAACGGCCCGCGGGGAAACGTGTCTCGAACCCGTGCACCGTCTCGGAAACCCGTGCCAGCCGGCGCGTAGAAGCATTCCTCTCGTCGTCTATGGCGTTGTTCCCCGTACACGTGACTTCCCGACCGGAAACGGACGCTTCGATTTCCTTCGCGAAGCGTCGAACGCGCGCCGAAATCGGCCGCTCCTATCGCCCGACACCAGAACCGACCTCTCCTCCTTATCGGAGCCTCTTCCGACGAATATTATCGGCTGATAACGTATCGAGATAAAGCATTTTAAGTGTCCTCGGTGCTCGCGCTGCACGTAGCCTCGACGAACGGCCTCCTATCGACGCCATCTTGCTTCCCGGTTTCTCCAGTCCTCGGAAAACCTAGTTCTCCGAAGCAGTTTCCGATCGGTTTCTTGAACTCGCGCCATTTTCTCCCGTTCACTCCGTTCGATTCTAGATTTCAATAGTGCGTCGCGTTTCAATTTCAGTAATAGTCTTTTTAATTGTTTCTTGAAACTTGATCGTGACCTTTTTTTGATCAAAATGAGTCCCAACACGACAGCATTCGGAGCATGTTTGTTTGAACCTCGATTATCCGAACGGATCAGGTACGAATTCTGCATTATTCAAATATAAATGGTTCAATCACGAGTAATTGTTTCACCAAAGAGGTTTCATTAAATCGTATAATTAAGTAAGTAAATATGATTCGAATCGCATCGTGTTTGGGCTCATGTTAATCAGAAAAATCTAACAAATATCTTGGTAGTAGTTTTATTTAAAAAATTATCAAAATATGTTTCCAAAAATGTATTTTTATGATCACTCCCGAATTGTTTTCGTGGCTCGACAGCGTATTCGCACAAACGATCAGAATTCCTTCGCGTGTAGAACAGTGTTTGAACAGCTGTTCCCTGGAGGGTGGTTGTGTGGGAAGGAACCGTAGATAGTGGCTGGGAATCCACGAACCTAATCGGTCAATGGATAGGTACCTTCCGTCGAGCCTTTATCTTGTTTTCGTTAGATCTTAGCGATTTCCGGCAATTTCGGAGAAGGAGCAGCTATCATCCCTTCGCAGCGGTAGAACGATCGATAGAGCTGGTGCGCATGATGCGGAGTTCCTCCGGGGTCTAAATCTCAGTATCAAAAACTGCCAATTTATCCATCAAATATCCAGAATTCAAATATATTCAAAATCAATGAAATCAATTGCAAAAAAGCATTTGAAAATATTCCCGTTTCCAAATAATCGGCACGAAACGCGAAAAACAATGGGAAAACCTATATTTGAAAATCAATTATGCACACCAGCTCGAACGCCATACTCTCGAACGAATCTGAAGTTGGCGTTTCTGCGGTGCTTATTTCCCCGTTATTTCACGAAACCCGCAGCCCCAGAGCATGATCGGGAAACGACGCTGATCGGAGAGGCGTGTATCGCGTCGACGGAAGACGCTGTTTCGAAAGGATCTATGCGGGCCGAGCGATAAATCATTCGGCGAACGAAGAGCGTGGCGATCGGTTGGCGGAGGAGAGAAACAGCTTCTCGCACGGCGTTGTGTCGCGAACGATTTATGAATGAGCGTGGACAGGGGATTGAACATGCTGCACAAGCATCGCAGAAGCTCGCTGAGCAGCTTGCTGCGCCAGAATGACAGAGGCGCTTTCCTCAAATCCGTAAGTAACCATCGGAAGAGCGAAACGCTCCGCAGATACGCGTTATCGGGATCGTAAAGCGCGACGCGCTCGCTCGTTCCGCGCAATTACGCATATTTTCGCGGTGACTGGTCGGACGAGCGCGACGACTGACATCATTGGGTGTTTGAGTAGGTGGCCGGGAATTAAGGATTTTGCAAATTAACTCCGGCAATCTGCGGAGACGAGCGGAGACGCGCGAGCCTGAGATTCGCGGTCACCGCGAGCCTGTGACAAGGTTCTAAGCATGGTTGCCGGATCGAGGTTGCTTCTTCCCCCACCCTAATTCCCCCTTCTACCGAACTATTCCCCCACTATCCGGTCACGTGACGCGTTCCGACTCTGTCACAGTGTCACGTGACTAACCTACTGGCAGAGAGAGGGGGTAACTTTTCCCCTCGATTCGTGCTCTCTACCCTCATTGAAATTGCAGAGAAGTCATTCTACGCCCTCCACGGTCCATCCTATATTTTAGACATCGCAACGTAGTCTCAACCTCGAATTTCAAGGGCTGTTTTCACCCCTCCGATATGAACGACGACCCACGAAGAGGCCATGCGTGAAAATCGCTTGCGCCGACACAACCGGCAGTGTAGAATCATCGCTAACGATACCGCTAAACGGCTAATCAACAATACAACGAATGGAAAAAACCTATGTCGAGAGAAACTCTTCAGGCAACTGGCAATCACAAGTACGATTCCTCCCCGTATCGATGCATCTGCCTTCTGCCGTAAAAGTCGCGATTGTTCTCGGAACAATGCACAGGAAGAGGATTCTCGTCGATGCCGAAGATAACGGATTGGACTTTACCATGGTCGTCGTGAGAACCTCTGCGGTCTCGCGATGCAGTGGTAATCGGCGACGTCACCGGTTTCTCTGTCTCTCCGTCCGCGGAGTTTGCGTCATCGTTTCGGTCAGAAGCCGCGATCCGCGGTTGTAATATCTATCGGTTGTAATCAAAGCGGCGCGCAGCTCGTCGTCGTCGTCGTCGTCGTCGTCGTCACGAGCCGTTACAAACGCATGGTCGCCGGTGACATCATCGTGCTAAAACTACTCGGCGATGTCAGTCGAGAGGAGACGACGACGTCGCGTCGTACACACGCGACCACGAAGAGAGGACGTCTGGGGAATCAATGTCGCGAGAGCGAGCGAGCGAGCGAGCGAGCACGAGCACGAGCGCGAGCGCGCGCGACTGTCCGACCGACCATAGGCTGCAATGTGCATGTGCACGTGTGCAGCGGATAGGTCAGGTTGTCTCCGCTAACTCGACCGGATGACTAATCGTTGTTTACTGTTGTGATGACTGCCCGGTTCGCGAGCACGAGCGAGCTTGTGATCGGAATAGCGAAACCGGCCGGTGTGACCGCGCACGGTCGACCATGTTCGCGACCAATTAACAGAGTCCAATCAGTGACTCTGCGAACGACACTTCAGGGTCCAGAAGACGGTTTGTGAACGCATTTTCCGGTGAACAGTCATCCCACGAAATCGAATTCAACACTGAACTGGCTGTGACCGGTTTTCCATTCCACGATTATTATAACTACAAAAACTAGACTTCTTTATATAAGGAGATACACTACATCAACAATTACTAAAAACATGTTTCTATTTCACGATTATTAGAATTACAAAAACTAGACTTCTTTATATAAGGAGATATGCTACATCAACAATGACTGAAAACATGTTTCCTGCAGCAGATGCTGTTTTTTCAGTGAAAAGAAAAAATTAATCGTCATTATGCCTCACCTCCATGTACCTGCGAACCACTTGCAATATTCTTGACATTAAATTACTTTGAAAAAATATGTCCAGCCGGTTTGCAAATTGTACGAGAGAAAAATTGAAAATTTTCGACCGAATTCGCAGATGTTCGCCATTTTTCGGGAATCGCGATCGGCTCGAAAGCAAATAAAAGGGCGGACGCGATCGAAGGTCGATTAATTAAGATTCGCTTGACCGGAAATTTTCGACCGAATTCGCAGAGGTCCGCCATTTTTCGGGAATCGCGATCGGCTCGAAAGCAAATAAAAGGGCGGACGCGATCGAAGGTCGGTTAATTAAGATTCGTTAGGCGGCGACGACCTTGCCGCGGCAATTCGTTCGGCTAATTAATTTAGGCAGTCCCGACAATTCTTCTTCGCCCCCCTCCCCCGTTCCTTCTCGATCGAGAACCACCTTGCCAAACAACCGACGTCGATTTGCAACGCGCCGCCTAATGAGACTTAATCGGCGCATACCTCTCGCCGCGTCGCATAAGCGTCGTTACATAAGCCGCGGGCGTATGAATGCACCGAGAGCCGCATTGGCATCTCGACATAAGCTCGATGCATCGACGGCCAATAGCGTTACATTTTTCTTTCTCCCTCGCGATTTTTAAGCAACGATCTTGCTAATTAGACCTTCTCGTTTTACCGGACGCGGTCCGAAGAATCGAGGAAAATCGCGGACTAATTATCGTACGAATGGAAATGCGTTCGAACGAGCAACAAACGCAAAGAAACGGAGCGTGGAAGAGTTCGATTAATTTTAATTGGCGCCGATTCCGGTCTGGACTTATAGAACGTTTAGCCGTTGCACAATTACAGAGGAGCAGCGTTCTTTAGGACTTTCCTGCAGCGAGATTTTGTTCGCTGGGAACCGATCAAACTGGTTCTCGAAAATTTATGTACTCGAAAGTCGACGATCGTATTGTGCCTGATTCGTGCGAATCTATTAATAGATTGTTTAAAAACCCGCGATAACATAAGGATTAAATATCGACGAGTTTAAAATACGTACACAATTCGACGTCGGAATTTCGATTGCTTTAATCTCTCTTGATGGTCTTTGTAAATCAAATTTATGAATTATAAAAAGCACCGGAAATTCGATCACTTCGAAATTGTGCCAAAACAAAGTAATAAATGTTAACACCAATTTATTTTTTACTGCATCGGTGAATTAACTTCCCCCACTAACGGCGAAATGATCGAGCCTGATTCTCCCACTCACTCTAATTCCCCCGAAAATGATGATACGCAGGACAAAGAACTGTTTCAAAAGTCCTCCATCCCGTGAAAGTCCTCGAAACCGGTCCTCCAGAACGTTCACCTAACTTCTCGCATCGAGAACACAACGTTTGCCCGGCAAAATCGTTCCGCAGAAACAACGATCGATCAATCTTCCACTCGCCTAAAATCCCCCCCCCCCCACTCTACCGCGAAATTATTTCTATGTTTACTAATAAACGTTCACCCATCGAGGCTGTTACATCACAAGCAGATATTTTTGTCGAGGATACACGACAGCTGATAACAGTTATCGCGTTTGAGCTAGACGATTGGCGGCAATTCCGTGAATCGGAAACGGCGAATTCGATCTAATTAAAGGCCGATCGATCGATCGGTTTTATCACCGGCCGTATGTGTGTTTATTTGGATCAATTTGTTTCGATGAGTCGTCATTAGCTTTTCGAAAATCATGGTTCTGAACGTGTATTTAAAATGATTGGGACAGGACGTGTGGTATAAATGTTGCTCAAAAGTGAATTAAAAAACATAATTTTTACTCAGGAAATTTACTCGATGCATCGTCTGCTGATGTATTTACATTTTCTTGTAAATTGTAATTTTAGAGAATGTAGGTAATTGTGATATAAAAAGAGGTCAGTTGTTTTGTATCCAAAAAATTGTTTACTTTCTTTTAACATTTATGGGACTGTTACTAAAACATTCGTGACATTTTTCTGATTAAAAAGAGTCCAAACACGACACACTTTGGTTCACATTTGCTCGTTTAATCCCCGATTTAATAGGATCTCTGTTATCCGAACTCAAGACGTCGATATTCTTCGTTGCTCGATTAAAAGGGTAAACTTTACTCGAATTGTATCGTGTTTGGTGTCGTTTCGATCAGGAAAAAGTGACGGATATGATGCTAGACGTTTCTCGAAGAAATAATTAAGACCCACGAAATTTGTGTATTGAATTAACATTGTATATCGAGGCTATTCGCGAAATAACGGCAGCGTGCAGCTCGGTGTGCTTAAAACGACGCGGTTCTGAGTGCGGGCACGTGAAACGTAGGTGAGTTTAAATGGCCGTGAAAGAGATTTGCGATTTTCACGGAGTTTCGCGATTTTCCGTGGCCCGGTTATCGCGAGATTCGGCGCGATAAGAGCGCGGAGCGGGCTCGTTTCTCTTGTCGCGAACGGAATTCCTCCGTTCCCGAGGGCTTATCTCGCGATTCAATGCCACCGCGACGACCGGCCCGAGGAATTCTCCTCGGCTAGGCGAGAGAGAACTCCTTTATGCGCGCGTAGAACCGGAGGAACGTGTTTCTCGCCGCCGCGCTGCTGCACGAGAGAGGAATCCTTTGTTCGAGCGGACGCGAGCGTGTCGCGCACACCTTCCAACGACTAATTGCCCGTGCACCGGGCTCCGTTCAATGGAACAACCACGTTCCTCCAATTTCTCTCTGTCCCGTTCCCTCGAAAACTCCGCGCGGAAATTGCTCCAACGCGTCGCGCAATAATCGCGCGGAACAAAAGTCTCGTTAACCTTTAACGTCGTGCCCCAACACGCTCTTGCTGATCTCCGTTCACCCTTTGCGGACGATGATCGATTAACAGTTTGCTTACGATCGACGTTGATCTCTTAATGATTCAGACGATACTTTCAATTCGCAAAGCGAACAGTTTCAGCAATTCTTGAGGTTTACGGAGCACTGAAAACAATTATTTCACATTACTTGATGAAAATAATAGGAATAGATCCACTCAAATTTTTAGCAATATTTCTTACAATATATACCCAAAGAAATAAACTGGTTAAATAGTATTACAACCCCCCATTTTGACGGGCCCCGTAGACATAACGTGAAAATTGTTTTGGAGAACAATTTTGCAGATGTTAAAGCGTTTAGACTGATTTTATTTTGTGTGTACAGGAAAGATTGAAATAATGAAAGTGATTTATTTTCAAGCCACGTAGACACTCACAGCGACTCGACGCCCATTCCAGGAACCCGCTCGTTATCTTGGTATCATTATTGATTTTCATTTCGAAAAATCGAAACGGCGCGAGAACGTGTTCCGAGAACGTGTCGCAAGACACTGAGCGTGTTCTTAAAGCGACAGGCTGTGTGTGGCTTCTACGCGGAAGCTACAGTAGTCAGCATTGTATTTACGGCTAGCAGTGTTTGGAAACCGAGGGAACTTCGGGAAAGCGATAAGATTAGCTCATCTTTTTTTTTTGCGGAATGCTTAGAACGTCGAAGCCGGTGTTTCGAAATTTCGCCGCGTGTGTCAGCTTGCCCCCCCTTTATCGGCTAATCGGGGAAGAAAATCCGCGGGAGAAACGCAACGAGATAAAAATTATCGCATAGATAAAAATAAGTGATTTGGAGCAAACAAAAGAGGAGGCGGGAGAACAAATATTACTGTAGAGAGAAATTGGTAAAAAGTTTCAATTGCGAAGGAAAATAATGTCGAATACAATGAGGAGAATGAAGGGCAAAGTTGATTAACAAATCACTGTTAAAGTGAAGCGCCAGTTACATATACGTTGTTACATATACGTGTACCATGTACATACGTGTATTATATGGGGTCACGGTGTAATTCATCCCGGGGTTCTCGGATCGATGGTTTGCGATGGTCGAAATCCGGCTTTAACGTGGCTCGTCTTCGAGGCTTATGGACGCGGCGCCACACGCACGTGCACGTACACCACCGTGCTTTGTACAACGACAGTGTCACGGGGAGACGTCTCCGAATCGCCTCTTTGTGTCTGGCGAGAGCCAACACGCCTACAGCTGTCTGCCAATGCTCCCGCCGATAGAGTCTCTTGCCTGCTCGAAGACAAACGGAAGGACAACGAAATTATTTCCGCCGCGCCCCGACCTCGCCATTTGGACGGCAAACCGGTGCATCCCCTTAAAAAACGATTCTCAATCAAATCTACACAATGAGACCTCGATGCGGAAAGGGAAGGTCCGCAAGTCTCGGGGACAAAGAGGATTTCATAATGGTCGCTTCAAATTCTATAATTCTATAATTCTATTCATCAAAAGCGGATGGTGAGCACTGATTAACTTGTGCGGATCTGGTCTAGCTACCTTGGAACTGGGGGCAAATAAGCCCCGCCCACTAACAGCATTTTATACGCAGAGAATGCTCTCTTGATCTTGAATGCTTGCTCTTTGTGATGATGGTGTTTGGAGCTGCTTTTAGAGGATACAGGGATAAAGATCACACATTGATTCATAGAATACACTTTGGGGCATTACCTCGGCTCCTTTAGAGCCAGGGGCTACTAAGCCACGCCCACTCAGAGTATTATATATGTAGGGAGAATGCTCGCCCCCTGCGCTGATGGTGTTTAGAGCTAGATTTTTCAGAGATACACAATCGAAATGAAATATTGACGCAGATTATCTTTGGGGCACTGTTCTGAGTTCTATGGAACCGAGGGAAACTACGCCACGCCCACTCCAAGCAACTTTATACGAGGAGAATGATCGCCCTCTGCGCTGATGGCGTTCTGAGCTAAATTTTTAGGGGATGTAGAATCTGGATGAAATATTGGCACGCAGCACAGGTTGGGGCACTGCTCTGGCTCCTTTAGAACCGAGGGCAATTAAGCCACGCCCACTCAGAGCATCTTACACAGAAAGAATGCTTGCTCGCTGTACCAGCGATGTTCAGAGCTAGTTTCTCGGGAGATACAGTGTCTAGGTCGTGTATTGACATAGAATGCTCTGTATAGGACACTGTACTGACAGCTTCGAAGCTAGGAGCAACCAAGCCACGCCTACTCGGTGCATTTTATACGGAGAGAACAATTTAACCGACTGTAAAGTCTCTGGCTCCTCCAACGCCATCTTCTCCAAAACAATCTCCCTGGCTGCGACCCTGAGGATCAATCTAAACATCGCATCATCCTCTTCGATCCAATAACACCTTCGTGTCCCTCTAATCCTTCAACGGTACCGCTATCTTTTCGTTCCGTAGCGCATCAACATCGCCGAGCAATAAAGAGGTTTTCTCTCCAACGACCCCGATCTCGGTAATCACAGAAATCAAGGGAAATCCGATCGGATAACGAGCCGGGGGAAAATTGATCTCTCGATCGGATCGTGGAAACCGTAACGGTCCGCGGTGCCATTTACGGGGCCGTAAATCACGGTGGCGCCAAAGTGCGCTGGTCGCAGCTCGTCCGACCGGCATGTTTTTCGCGAAAAGAAGCCCCGCCGGGATATTATTTGGTCGCTGACCTATCAAGGCGGCCTGCCGCACCTACCCTATCAATTGCTCTTTTTCGAGCCTCTTCGTTCTCTCTCTCGTCCCGTCTCTCGCCGGTTTTTCCCTCTTCCTCGCTCCCCCGTCGCTCCTCTTTCTCTGTTTTCTTTGTCCGTTTCGCGGGGAACTTCTCACTTTTCCGTGGCACACGGGGAACACGTGCACCGGTCCTCGAGGACACCCGGTACACTTTCGCCAAAATTCCACAAGGCGACACGATCCTCGAGGCTCCTCGAGTTTTCTTCCAGCACCTCGTTAGACCGCATTCCAGCCTTTGTGCCCCTCTTTTCCGAACGCCAGATGCTTGCTTTCTTCCGTCCGTGATCGGACGATGATCGACCGCCTTGACTCTGGATCGTTCTGTTCGGGAGCCAAATGCTGGTTCAAGATAAAGTCTCGAACCGCCGTGCGGTGTCTCGCGAACAAACCCTTCGGAATTGTTTTCGACGATGAAACAACGAGCCGAGTGAACCTCGTTTCGCTAGAGGCGAATCTTGAAGAGTACAAAAATGTTTTTTCTCTCCCAAGATGGAGAATCGATTGCGTCGCAATATCATCGTCGCGTATCTCTCCGAGATATTGTGCACAACTTTCACATTTTTTTTCGGGCGATTCGCTTATTATGAACATTACGTTTAATTGGCGATTCTGGAGATTTTTAAAGACCCTCGTAAAGATGAAACATGTCGCGTGCTTTACTCGCAATCACGTTGAAGAAGTACCTGTAACGATTGAAATAATTTGAGCAACCGAGCGATCGCATTTTATGTCGATTAAAGCGAACGAAAATGATTCGGCACGAAGATAGTACGGTAAAAGCGGTATTGAAGTTGGTAAACCACTTTCTAATGAGAACTTTATATAATAACTGCTTTTGGCCGAGCTGTGTTTTCTTTAGTCGATAAATCAGAAGCGAGTAGAAAATAGCTGAATTCACCGAAGCTCGGCCATAAAAGCAATTTTTCGATCCCATTAAAGTGCGCCACGGTCCTCCCCGTCCGCTTTAAGTAGAATGAGCGTAAACTGGGACACAGATAACTCGTTTCTCGGAACCGTAAGCGACAAAAACGCTATGCTTTTTGTCGGTCGGCACCCGAGACCAGTGTTCGAACACTTTTCATTGTTTGGGTAGCCGTAGACGGTTTTTTTTCAACCGTAAAAAGACCAATTAAACGGAAAAGCAATCTTTACTGCTCACTTGTTTTTGCTGTTGCTCCATTCATAGACTTTGATCCGATTAAAAACCGCTTAATCGTTGCATGATTGGTAACTCTTCAAATTTCTTTAAAAAAAAAACCTGTGGTTAAGAATTAATGGTACGGTCATTTCAAATTTGGCTCCAGAAATGTGTACACTAGTTTCTATCTTCGTACATATATTTCCAAATCACACTATATATCTGAGCTTCTATAATGTCTGTCTACAGCGTGTTCCAAAAATGTAGTTACTTAAATTGGTGATTCCTGAGATCATTTGAAACAACTTTTTACTTTGCGAAAATCTTCTCCACGGCTTCCTTAAGCAGTTATTAACGAAAAACGCGAACCAATCAGAGCGCCGCTGCAGCGAACGTTGGCGTCGCCATTGGCGGAGTCGGAATCCGTCCACCGTAGCAGCGTTCCGATTGGTCCTCGTTTTCCGTTAATAACTCCTTATCGAAGCCGCGGAGAATATTTTCTCAAAGGAAAAAGTTACTTGAAACGACGTTTCGAATCTTTTAAGGAAGTGCAACATTTTTGGGACATCCTGTATAAAATATTTCTACTCAATGATTAACCATTAGCACTCGAATGGTAACTGTAAGACACCACTAAAAATTGCTGCATCATTGTTGAAAATATTTTGTACATTATTCAATTTATTTGTGTTTAATAAATAAGCACAAACAAACACTAAAGACACACACTAAACACTTCAGTATTGTACGAGTAAATTGCACCATTTTCGTATGCATAACATGAAAAATATATATATAGAAGGGAAATTAAAAAATTCTTGCATCACATTGTTGAAAATATTTTGTATATTATTCAAGTCGTTTGTGTTTAATAAATAAGCACAAACAAACACTAAAGGCACACACTAAACACTAAACACTTCAGTACTGTACGAGTAAACTGCACCATTTTCGTATGTATAACATGAAAAAAATATATGTAGAAGGGAAATCTTCTGGGTCGGAAGAAATGTTTCGTTTTGGAGTTAAAATAGATTCGAGTGCAAAGGGTTGATTATTATTGGACAAGAGACGTGCAAATAGAATCGTATCGTATCGAATCAACGACGCGTCGGTACCTGTTGCGAACCGTTCTACGAAAACGTATTCCAAGAATAAAAGAAGAACGATTTTAATGACGATGAGTTGATTAAAGGCGAGCCTCGCGTGCGCGCAAGGTACGAATTCGTAAATTGGCGGGTCGGCGAACGTGTGCGCGCGCAGCGCTGCGATCGTGGCTCGCGCGATGCAGTCGCGCCACCGGTGGTCAGTTCGGCTACGACCGTCGCGCGGCGCAGTTCGTGTCACTCGATTGCGAACGCGTTCTGTTTCGCCTTTGTGCCAGCCGGTGGAGGTTGAGCGTACTAACCGTTCGCCGAAAGTCCGGCGGATTTTCGAAATCGCTCTCACCTTTCGCACCGTCTCGCCGCCGTGGAATCGCGATCCCGCGAGATGGTCGTGCGATCGCGTGGGCGCGTCAAAACATCGACGAACGATGACACGTGAAGGCCCGTGTCCCTGCGTGACCAGTGTGTGTGTTCGCCCGGAGATACGAGGGATCGTATCGCAGCGCGATGCTTCGAGAGGTCGACGGTGTGTAAGTGCTCGCTCGAGGTTCTCGCTGCGATAAGGACTTATGGCGAAGCGGGGAACACACACCAGATAAAAGAGTAGAAGCGCGTGCCCTTGGTGAACTGTCAAATGGTTAGTCTCCTCTCTTTATCTCCTCCTTTCCTGTGCAGGATGTTTCGCTTAGCGTTATCGCCCGAAACACGACCTTTCGTGACCTTGGAGGACACGGCGTCCGCGGGATCGGTCGCCGATCCGCCGAAAATGCGATTGCTTTTCAACAGACAAGGTTCTATTCTGTACTATTGTTTGTAGGCTGCCTGCGAAATATAGAATGTAACACGATGATTAAAGAAATTTAGCTTTTTTTTTATCTTCTTCAACCTGTCCCATAGGTACGCAGTCACGATGCGAGCTGAACGGTAGAATTACGATCCACTCGGGGTACTAAAAAGGTGTGGGATTCTTACACCTTGCGAAGAAAAATTTGGGAAAAAATCGAAACATTTGTCGAACCGGTTAGAGCCTTTAACTCCGGCCTCGCTTCGAGTACTCTCTGCAGACGGTGTACATGTTTCTCTGTGTGCACAAGCTCTCTGGTGCAAAGGTTGAAGCGAGACGGGCATACGCGGGCGGCGGGCATGTCCTCCGTGTTTACGTTACAAATAAGCGTGCTTTTTTTGTACAGATGTTCTCGCGGGAGATGCGTCGACGGACAATCGACGTGTTTCCATCGGTTCCGTTGACCACAAGGCTCCATTTACGTAACGAACGGGCCGCGAGACCGCGCAACTTGCATGTCGTTTGTCCGTGCGCGCTGCGGCGCGCAGAGCTCTCCACCTACTACCGTTCTGCGCATCTTTCTTTTCACAAATTTCATTTACATATCGACAAGCTCAAACCTGCCTCCGTGTTACACGAAAATATAATAAAACTGTGCATTTTGTAACTAATTCCCCCGCGTTGGTCCAGCGAACACTGTACTTCGAATCGACACGGTAGTTTCTTTGACAAAGAAATTTTTTAAGAAACGAAAATCACGGCGAAATTAGCCCCGACCAGAGGACCGTAGAAACTGCGGAGTTTCTACAGGCAGGATACAGATAGTTTTTTCTTTCGGGCTGGATGATTGGAGCCAATTAGCCGTGAAAGGTCGACCGCTTTCGAACGAATTTCGAGATCCGGGATCAGCTGGTAGATCTGCTCCGAGGCAATTATTAATGAAGCACGTAGGTGTAGCGGGTTCGATCCAGTGCGCGCCGTTCGGGAGAACGGGTGAACGGCAGTGGCGATCTACGGCTACAAAAATCCGAAAATGTAACGTGCTGGCTTGCAGAGCGAGATTGTAAACAGCTGTGGCGCGTACGTGGCTGACTGTATTAATATTCTTCGTAGTAGAATATTGACTTCGGTGCGGCGCGAGTATGTTTATAGCCTCTAAAATACGCTCGACAGTGTTATCGTCTGGCTATAACTGATTTAATTGCATTGTGGCCGAACTCGAAATGTGTTACGGTCTTGCCATAACACGGTGGAGGTGTTTTACAGTTCAACTGTGATTCAGTGTTGTCAGATGAGGGAGCACGAATCGAGGGGAAAAAGTTACCCTCACTCTGCCAGTGGCGTCACGTGACCGGTCCGCGGAAGCGTGGGAGAAGGGGAAATTAGAGTGGGGGCACAAGTCTTGATCTAGCGACGCTGCCATGATTCTGTGCTGATGTGCTATTGTCCGACTATAACTTAATTGCATTATAGCCTGGCTGTAACACGGTAGAAGTATTTTATAGTTCAACTATGATTCTCCTGAACTGTATTGTTGTCCGAGCATAAGTTCATATACGTCACAGCCGGACTATAAAACGACACAAATACTCCACGATCCGATTATAAAATAATATATGTTACAGTCCGACTATGATGCAACTGCAGTTCGTCTATAACATTACACAATCGTAGCCTGACTATAATACAATACATGACACCGTAAAACTACGTCATAGTCTGACTTGTGATGCTTCTCAGCTTTGCAACAGCGTGACTACAATATTGTATAATCGTGTTATAGTCTCGCTAGAAAAAGATAAAACCGTGCCCTCGGGCGACCCACGCAATTGAAACATATTGCTGTTACGTGACTGTTACAGCTATCGACTAAATTGACTATAATTCCACACCGGTGTGGTACAAAGTGGACGCGGTTTCGCGCTATCGCATTATCCTGTAAGCTTATTATCTTGCCATTAGGAAAGTCTAAACACGATATCCTTGGTCCGCAAGCGCGACCGTAATGATCGGTTGTGCTATAACGTCGCGACTATAAAGTAATCATTGTCCCGAGTCATTCGGGGCAGATGTGATATTCATGCTTCAAATTTGTTCTATTACCAACCTCGAACAGTCCAATTAAATGATTCTATTTCGCGAGTGTGTTGCTACTACAGTGTCACCAAAAATAGCACACGATGCAACTATCAACCCTTTGATTTTAACTAAGAGCATTTACAAGAATTAGCTCCTGCAATGAAATTAAATGTTTGCTAATTCATGAAGCCGAATAAAAATTTCTTTCTCCCTTCATCGATTCGAAATTCTTTCAATTTGAACGATGCAACTATCAACTCTTTGCACTCGAAGAAATTTTAACTAAGAGCATTTACAAAAATTTGCTCCTGCAATGAAATTAAATGTTTGCTAATTCATAAATAGATTGCGGATGTTTGTGCAAACTATAAATTATTTACACGAATTGCAGAAGCCAAAAATTTCTTTCTCCCTTCATCGATTCTAAATTCTTTCAATTTGAACGATGCAACTATCAACTCTTTGCACCCGAAGAAATTTTAACTAAGAGCATTTACAAGAATTTGCTCCTGCAATGAAATTAAATGTTTGCTAATTCATGAATAAACTGCGGATCTTTGTGCAAACTATAAATTATTTACACGAACTGCAGAAGCCAAAAATTTCTTTTTCCCTTCATCGATTCGAAATTCTTTCAATTTTAACGATGCAACTATCAACTCTTTGCACCCGAAGAAATTTTAACTAAGAGCATTTACAAGAATTTGCTCCTGCAATGAAATTAAATGTTTGCTAATTCATGAATAGACTGCGGATCTTCGTGCAAACTATAAATTATTTACACGAACTGCAGAAGCCAAAAATTTCTTTTTCCCTTCATCGATTCGAAATACTTTCAATTTGTCTGCTGTTTCAAACTTACCCGTGTTTGCCGTAAATGCGAAACATCCGCAGTTTGTTCGTCGGATATCAACCCCTTCGGGTAACGTGAAGAATATATTGAATAGGGATAATAGTTGTTCGTAAGAATTCGTCGGAGCAGTCGTTTTGAGCAGTGCACGTTTGTTGCAGATGTCGGAGTTCCCAGTGGAGGGAGGGGAAAACGGTGACATGCAGTCCGTCATGGAGAACTTCCAGAAGAACAACATAGTGACTGGCAGGAGTCATGTCACGCATCATCCGCAGGTCACCACGTCGTCGCAGGTAAACCTCGCCGAATCGATTTCACAGCCGTGTCTTCTTCTCTCAAGTTCATCGGTGTCAAATCGAGCGTGTGCTCGTTGAGCGTTAATCATGAACGAAGCCGGTCGTTCGTAAACGTTTCAGCGAGATAAGTCAACATCTTCGGGCGAAAAAAAGCGCGACGGATCTGCCGCTCATCTGACTACCAAACGACGCGACGACGAGCGTCGTTCGATTAGCAAACACGGAACGTCTATAGTCGTCGCGTTAGCGTGTGTTCTTCTTCTCGACTTCTTTTTGCCCTGGCGAGTAGTCCGCTTCTTGCATTCCGTCACAAAGAAACCAACGATCGGAAACGTCGCGGTAACGTTGCGTCGGGCCGATGACTGTTCGAGAGAATCGGCCGGAGGAGGGCTTTCTATTTAAAATACCACGCGCGCGACGGTCTTTAATCACTGGGATTTCCGCGTCATTGGAACAAGGTCGCGACACGTCTCGCCCACGCCGAATTTCCCGAACTTTACGGATTATTCACCCTCCTCCCTGAGAGAATCTCCAAAATTATGCCACCGTCGTCATCTTTCCCGCGGATTGGTCCACGTGGTCGAGCGCACCTTGTTTACATGCTTCTCGAAAGTCGTCGTCGAGAACCGACTTCGAACACACGACCTATTTATACGGGGGCCTCTCGTTTCGGTCACAATTCCACCGAAATAGATCCGACATGGCTGTGTCGCAATCGACAAGGTGTTTTGGCAGCCGGCCGCCTATCGAGGTGGAAAACATTGAACCCTCTCGGAATCGCTTCAGACGCTCTCCAACTATGTTTCCCAGAAACGAATTCGAGACGCGCCATGTTGTGAACCGTGCGAATCGTTGGCGATTGCCAATGCAGATCGCGGAACAATACACTTCTCGATACCGGTCTCGCCGGTCAGGGGATCTTCGAGGGCGATCTATCAGCGGAGCGACTCGATTATGCAACGATACAGAGTCCACGTGTTTCTGCGCCGCCCACTGATACCGTTATCGGCGTTCTCTTTTAATTACGCCGCGGATCGAGGCACGTTCGCGAAGCGGTGTGCTGTGGAAGGGAGGCTCGGGAGGACTCTGGGATTTCTGGACGTTCCTTCTTCACTGGCAACGATATTTTTAGTCCGGTGGATCCTTCGCGAACCGCAGCATTAACACATTGCTGACCGGCAACTTTATCAAGAGTTTACTCGTGACCGGTCACCAACGTTTCTCCGCGAAAACACGAGTTAATTCGTGGTACCGGTCGGCAATGTGTTAATATTGATCGATTTGTCAAGACTTCGCGTAATCCTCAACAGAGCCTGAACATGCCCAAAGCACATATTGCGAGTATGGGTATTAAAGAAAACCACACTATTATAAAATACGAAATAAGATTTATATCAGAATAGTAACTCTAGGAGCACGTTGTGAGACACGTCTTTTACCAGCGAAAGAAACGTTACGAATGAAACGCAAGAGATCGAAACAGAGGGGCAACAGTCCAGTATTAACAATTGAAGATCGAGTTCAATCGATACTACCTTTTAAAGAGAAAAATAGATTGATTTTGTTCTACATTTGTGGAATAAATTCCAACAGCGCAGAACCTGGAAAGGTCCTAGCACCTTGCAGAACCAAACATGCAAAACCTCGACAAATCTTCTCGCCAGATCTCGAAATACATAATCTTCAACGGACCCTGAAGATGTCCACGGCACAGAACCTCGAAGACCTCTCCTAGGGACGCGACCCCTGAGCAATTCGTCAACGGATCTTCAATCCCAAGTTCCACCACGAAGACTGGTATCTCGGTTGGACCTCTGGGAAACATGGTCGACCGGGCGACAGTCGCCACGATATTCCCATCCGGTTGAGATAATTGAATATAATCAGGGACCGGTAGGCATACCCGTGGCTTTGCGTAATGTCGCCCACGTGAATTTTTTCATGCCAGTCGGTGGAACGAAACTTCCATGTCCGGGAGCCTTGAAGACCGACTTTCTCAAGGCTTGTGCGCCGAGACCGTTGCCTCTCTTCGACGTCGAACGGTTGTTTGGCACTATCGGCCCGCTCTTGTTTGGACATTTACCAGAAGAGCGGCGCATCGGGCCGCTATCCGCGTTCTTTAAGCCTCCCGTTAATTGGACCGGAGGGCCAGACGATGAGTAAACATCTTCCGCGGATATTTTCGGAGGCCTGTCTCCTTCGTTCGTTGTTTCGCCGCTTTCTTCGTCGACGGACTTTCTCCGATCGATTTTCAGGAGACGGGCAACGCGGCTCTGGATCCTCTCTTGCCTCCTGGTTGCACCGTTGGCGACGCGATCGAAGAGCTTGGCGTGCCGTCAAACGGTTTATTTCGACGCGGGTTGCCGACGGAGTTGTTACAATTTGTTGCGGTCCGGAATGCTTCTTTCTTTTGTTCGAGAACGCTGTCTTCGAGGGTGCCCGGGTTAACTGTACTGAACCAGAGCTGATTCGTTCGGTGTTGATCTCTTCTGGTTACGAACCAGATTCCGTGTGAAAGATGAACGATCCCGAGGGGTCGAATAACTTAATTTCAGTAATAACAATTGGTCCGAACGATGACTCACCCGTTCAATTTTAGGGGCGTGTTCACTGTTTCGAATTTTTCACGCGAGGCAACAAAATCGCACTGTTTGCTCGAGTGTTCGAAACCCGTCTGGATGCTGTTTGTTTGAACGAACGTTGCCGAATTGTTCTCTGTTTAGCTTCGCCAGAACCGAGTGTACGTCGCGATCTATACACCGAGTGGTACAAACGTAGAGAGCATGGGATAGACGATACTAATCCAACGACAAAACCATTTTAATCAACTCTTACCAACGTATCCATGACAATTTTCTGATTAAAACGAGTCCAAACACGGTACACTTCGAAGTACATTTGTTTATTCAATTCACCGGTCAAGAAAACCTCGATTATCCAAAATCGCATGTAAACAGTTCAATTTGATTAACAGTTTAATTTAATTGAATGAGCAAAGATTTAATCCAGCATCGTGACCGAGTCTCGTTATCCGATATTTTACAGATCGGTTCGGATAATCGAGATTCCACTCTATCGTGGATTAAAGAGCTAAATATGCTCGGAATTATGTCGTGTCGGTACTCGTTTCAACCGGAAAAACGAGACGAGTATGCCGGTAAAAGTTTCGTTAAAAAAAAAAATGATTAAAAACAAGAAAAGTTCTGTCATGGAATTCGCAATGTAGCGACAGTGTTTTTGTTTTGGTCGATGTCCTTCTCTAAGTGCGACGCCAGCGACGAGGGATCAAGGCTCGTGCATGCTGTAAGCGAGATTTCTGCCGAACTGTTCGCATATATCGAGACGTTACCGTAATTACGCGAACGCGAAAGTCACGGAAAAGATGACGACACGGCGGTGGCGTTCGCGGGAAAACCGTCAGCGATAGTGGGGCGCGGGGGCGGTAACGCGAGGAAGAGCGGGAAAGCGAGACGAAAACGACGAATAGACGCGAATGACTCATCCCACGTGGATTTTAAATAGAACGTAAACGGCTTTTGACTCGGCAGATGCTGACGACGAACCAGAGCCAGAGCAGCAGCAGCAGCTCGAGCAGGGTGGCCAAGTCCTCGCAGAGGATTCTTACCTCGTCCTCGTCGAGTGAGATGAAAGCTACCTCTATGAAGAACGACCTCAGAGAACTGAAACGCGGCATATCCGAGATGAAGAACAACATCTCCACGAATTTCTCGCAACGGTTGCGAAACAGCATGGAGAACCTCGTCGACAGGTGCGCTTTCTTATCTACTTGTCATTTCTTCATCTTCTTTCCTCACACCTCACTTTTCTGTGCAATATTATATTACTTTTCCATATCATACCACAACACCTTACACAGATCATCGTCACAGACGTTTAACCAGAAAACATTCTTCGTCCTCCATCTATCACGCTTGACTATAAATAAATTAGATGATTAACCCCTCCAAAAAACATGCTCCCTATCTTCCTTCATTCTTCATCTTTCACACCGGAAATAAATCATCGTCATAGATGATTAACACTAGAACTACCGCGCAATAAATGCGACTGACGTATATTGCTTTGTAACAGTGACAAGACTACTGTGCTCAGTGATACTTCATACAACTTTTATTGTAATATGCGCTCCAATGAAGAGGTTCATTAAAAAATCTCCGATGAAAACATTTTTACAATTTCAGTAACCGTAAAAGAAAAAATTAGTCATTTTGACTGGTCCGGTAGTTCCAGTGTTAACCAAGAAAACATTGTTCCTACCCTTCTGCATCCTTCTTCAAGAATATTTAACTATGAAGAAATTACCCAAGCTGATCATGCAAAGGGCAAAGTTGTCACAGAATAGTGTACACAAAATAAATCATCGTCACAGATGATTAACACTAGAACTACCGCGCAATAAATGCGACTGACGTATATTGCTTTGTAACAGTGACAAGACTACTGTGCTCAGTGATACTTCCTACAACTTTTATTGTAATATGTGCTCCAATGAAGAGGTTCATTAAAAAATCTTCGATGAAAACATTTTTACAATTTCAGCAATCGTAAAAGAAAAAATTACAAACCAGTAATTTTGACTGGTCCGGTAGTTCTAGTGTTAACCAAGAAAACATTGTTTCTACCCTTCCTCGTCCTTCTTCAAGAATATTTACCAATGAAGAAATTACCCAAGCTGATCATGCAAAGGGCAAACTTGTCAATTCGTAGATCCAAAAATGACGAACTGCAACGCAGAAAATAGTACCAAAAGTCCCTAGATGTAGATTCGGTCCTGCACGCCGCGTAATCGGCGAAGTCGCGGTCCAAGAATTATTTATAAACGCGTATTCCCGTTTTAGCAGCATCCATCTTGATTATTTTCGAGCCTGTCCGAACGTTCGCGCCACTTTGTGAACGCTGCCACCGGGTTCGATCCACGAGATCTGTTTTGCCACGTGCTCCACGTGACCGGTTGAACCGAGGATTTTTGTTTTTCGCGCAGGGACGGCAGCGGACCCGAAGAGTCGGATCTAACGGAACCGTTGGTCACGTTCCCCGATCCTGATACACCACCCCCTGCGACAGGCACTGTCACCTTGACAGGGGGTTCGCCCTCTCAGTTGAGCTCGCTGAACTCGCTGAACAATCTTCACAACATGAGCCCGCCGATGAGCATGACGAACATCTCGAACATGACCAATCTGCCTGCTGGACAGGAGACGATGAAGTTCGAGCAGAAGAAGATGACCACTGCTTCAAAAACGAAGGTGAGCCGATAATTTAATTTAGTCTTGATTTTTCAATGAAATCGTTACCAACACACTCGTCACGATTTCCCGATTAAAACGAGTACAAACATGACATGATTCGGAGTATGTATATTTGTTTAATTCGCGACGGGGTAAAACGTCTATTATCCGAACAAATAAAAAAAAAACGTAACTATTTGGATAATGAAACAGTTACGTAGCGGCACTGCTAGATTAGATTTTTACTAGTTCGCTCTACAAATCATTTCGACGTAGATCTAGTTCGGATACCATCCGTTCGGATAGTAGAGGTGCTCTTCGATCGTGGATTAAACAAGTATACACGGTTCGAATGGTGTCGTGTTTGGTGTCATTTTAATCAGAAAAACGTGAAGAATATTTCAGTAATGGTTTCACAAAGAAATTATTAAAAATATAAAAGCTTTATCATTGTTTATACGTAATACAAGCTGTCGATCTTCTACCGGTACATCAATTGAAGACCAAGTGACAAAGTAATGTACAAAAATGATTCTTCGAGCACGTCTGTCTGCTATTTATCTCCATACACGAACAAAATCTTTGTAAATAATTGCACGAAACAGGGAACTCGTTCTTCCATAAATTTCTCGACGACAATTCTGGAAACTGCGTCGCACGACACGCCGCGCATCGAAGTCTCCGGTTGTTGATAATCGATTAGCAAGTTCCCGGGGAGGTCTTTCTGTTGATATCGGGAATAGGAATATAGTTTTGCTGAAGCAGAGATTTACGAGTCTGAACGTCCAACATTCTTGGTCCCCGAGAGGTTCCGAAACGTCGAAGACGATTTGATTCACGAACCGAAATCCCGGCAGCATCTCAAAAAGAGGACAATTATAGAATCGGCCAGCGTGTCCCGTTCGATAGCGTAATAATAATCGATGTCACATGCACGATCGTTCGTCGAGGCTGCGCAACGTTTGGCCAGAGGTGCGGTTTCCTCTGGTTGTCCTTCACCTTATCGTACACAGAGAGTTCTCGGGGAAAAGGAACGTTGAAAATTCACGGCGAAACTGTCCAACAGCACCGATCTGTGCGTTGCGAAGTACGAAATCGTTCGCCGGGGGTAATTGTTCGAGAATCGGGAGGTCCACGATGATCTAGAACACCGGTACTCGTGTCAGTTATTTTTACCGTTGAATGTCACGCCCTGCCCGTCGACAGCTGATCTCTTTCCGCTTGGTTTCTATCTTTAACTTCACTTCCGTCACGCTGCCGTCGAAACTTCTCCCTCTTTCTCCCGCGTTTCGCCCAGGCCCGATTCCCGTCGACGGGCAAGGTCAGTTTTTACGATTCACTGGCGAATTTCGCACCGGGTGGTTCCAGATTTTCTCACGCGGTTTCCGGGAAACGGCGTTCCGGAGCCTGGCCGATAATTTCGACGCCAAAAGAGTCGAATTTATAGTTTTACAAGGAATTGTGAAAATACACGCGTCAATTTCTTGACAGAATTCATTCCCCGCAGGATTTCAGAACGCAACTTTGAAGCTATGATTGTCCGAATAATAGTTATACAAGGAAGAAACACATTTCTGCTTCTAGTGTCCCGTAATCGATACAATTTTTATTTTGCTTGCAAATTATTGGCAAATAATGAACGCAAAAATTTATTGACGTGTAATTCTCGGGAAGTGGAAGACGTAAATTGTTCGAAATTGATTCTGGAATTTAATGACTCAGTATTTTTTCTTTTTCGTCGGTTACGTTGTGAAACGAAGGCGTTTCGTGACGCGATAAGGAGCTGCGTGGCAGATACAGCCTCTAATATCGTGTCCGAGATAAAGTTTATTTTTCGAATAGTAGTCGGACGATCGTTCGCAACAGTTTTTATTTTCGTGGTAACCAGCGGCGGTTCGAAACGATTTCAGGTTGTCACCGACGGGTTCAGCGCCGAGAAAGCGACAGCAAACAGCGCCGAAATGAGAGCTTTGCAAGCTGGCGACGTCTCGTACAAGGAGCAAAGCGCCGCGACGGCGGCCAGGGCGAGGGTGGAACTCGATGGCGTCTCGGCGGAGAAAAGCGTCGCTGCTGCGAGGGTGAGTTCGTCATGATCATTCCACGGAATCCTGCGAAGCTGCGCGAAACATTTCCTACGAAGATTTCTCATTTTTCCCATGCGCAGGAAATTTCTTAATTCGGCGCGTCAATGGAACAATATGAATTCATTAAAGAAACTTTATTTTCCTTCTTACGATTCTTTTACGAAATCTTTATGGGCATATTCGTGACATTTTTCTGATTAATACGAGTACCAACATGGCATAGTTTGAACCATATTTTTGATTATTCGAATTAATCTGTGAAACGTGAGTATATCTATTTACAATTATCTAGCTAAACTGTTAGATTAAATCTTTACTGAGCGATACTATGAATCGTGTTAAACCGATAAGGATTCAGCTGTTATCTTATTAAATTTATCTTATTATTATTTATCTTATTATTAAACAAGCGAATGAGCTTGGAAATCCCACCATTTGGAACCCTATCGTTTGGTATCGTTTTAAACAGGAAAATGTCACAAATATTCCAGCAAGAGTTTCATAAAGAAATGATTGAAAATTTGTTTGGTAAATTGACAGATTCAAGATCGAACTGAGAACAGATTTGTAAAAATTAGAGAATAGGGAAGGAGCTTTCCATGAATTGAAGTTTTTGAGCAACAATGTGGAAGATTTTCTGGCAGAGTCTCGAAGCCGTTGACTTTCTGTGCAAAACGATGAGCACGTTGGGCACAGTTGGTCGTGAGAACGAACCATCCTCTGCCCATTTAGGCGACAAAAGGATCTAAAGGAAGGCGGTGTGCTCTGGGTGCGGCCTAAACTCGACTGGTAGAATAGTTTGGCACGAAACTCCACGCGCAGGCTAGCCTCCGAGGTCGTTGACACCATTGCAACTTCGTGACGAGGATCTTTTCGGGCTGATGTCTTTGGTTGATAGCAGATAAACAGAGTCTGCTTTGTTGTGTTCAGTCAAACGTTAATTCGAGCGACTTGATAAGCAACTTGTCAGTTGTCAACAAAGTACAGCATCGCGTACGAACTTGTTATTCTCTTCGATTTTAGTCCTACAAGCTTCTCATTATTATTTTGCAATTCGTTAGGAAGAAATTATTTCTGGAACAGCAAGTGCTTCGACATAGGCTCGACCTTAGACCCGATCAGAGTGTCTATAGCGAGGCAAGATCGTGCATACAATTTTCCATAAGATTCAAGTATGATTTTCTTATTAAAAATTGAATTATGCGGCGAAAGTAAGATTCATATCATCTTGCCAGAAGATGTCAGCATTAGAAGGCGGATAGTTTAAACAAACAGCTCGTCCCACACCAGAAGTTTGTTCAAAATGAAACTCTTATAGAAAACACATAATTAGGGCGGCTTTAAGTCATCATCTTCTCGGTTCTAAATTTGTTTAGAAAATACAGCCCTACCTGTTCGCATGAGAACACAACTTTCTCTCTTCTCTCCAATCGCAAATTTTTATCTCCAAAAGTACTCGTCCGATTGAGTTGAATCTTTTTCTCTTCGACTCTAGAATATCTATCCTCTCACAACAATATTATTTTCTATCGTAAAATTCGGTTCCAGAATATCCAAAAAATTCCAACAAATCCCCGTTCGTTGAATGTTGCTGTATCTCCCAGAAACAGAGTGTTTACAATCGATGTCCCACTGAAACCTATGCGAACAGTGTCTACGCTTCTAGAACTCCGAGAAAGAAGATCCGAGGGAGTCCGATCGGATCGTCCGAAATAATCTGACGAAAATATTGAGGAAATGTTGCAACGTCCCGCTAATCGGTCGATAGCTTATCAGCGCGCGACAACGGAGTCTCTTTAGATCGAAGCTCGTGTCTCGCGGACGGATCGCCAGTCGAATCGGTGAAAGCCCTAAGAGAATCGGTTCTCGGTTCTCTTCGAACCGGGTTTATTCGCCCGTTGGAAATCATCGAACTCCGATTACAGGGAGCCGTTGTTGATTACGCACACAACGGGGCCCGTTTTGAAAGGCTGCGCGCAGCTACTCGCGGCCGGCTGCTCGTCGACGCGCTAAATTTAGCCGTTTTTAGCCGGACTGCCACGTAGCTTTTGAGTCATCGACGGAATTTTTGACCCGGAGCCAATTACCCTAACGTCGCGCAATCTCGTTCCCCGTTCCTCGACCCGCGCCGATCAGATTCCACCCCTCGCGAATCGTTGAACCGGCCTCAAAGTCGAGGCTCCTAACTCGTCAGCTGATCACCGCCAGTTTTCTAGATCGCCTAGGAACCACAGTACACTAGAATTTGTTTCATATTTCGCCAACCCATTTTCAATATAAATTCCTAAAATCAGAAGTCTAGTAACCATTGTTACAATGAGTAAAGAATTAACTCACTGTTACTTTAATTACCGTAAGCCTATGTATTGACCTTCTAACGATTCCACTATATGTCTGAAAGAATCTTAATAAATTTGGATCGAAATAATAATCTCGGAAGAAGAATAATCTTATTAGATCTTATTATTCAAGACGGCCATGTTGGTTTGCGAATTCTCTCGTTCCGATCGTACGCAGAAAATTCTTACTTCGCACGAACAACTCCATTGTCCCATCGCATCAATACTCGAAAGAATAAATCATTTTGGAACAGTGGGCGAGTAGCGAGGTCGGCAATGAGTGGATGTCGCCAGAAGATGAATTAGTATAGACACCGAGACGCCGTTGCTATCGATTCACCGTAAGCAATATTCGGGACGAGCATAACAGAACGTTCACCGGAGCGAACGAAATTCTAGCACGCGGAGGCGTTTCACCGTACGTCTAATGGAACTTTCGCGTGTTCGCCCTTCGTTCCAGAGGCCGAGCGAAAGGGCAACACGTTTCCGTGGTTACCGCGAACTGTTCTCTCGCGTCATAATCGCCCCGCAGCCTTGACCCGCTCGATACACGTGTTGTTTTTTTCCCTTTAATCGTAGATCTGTTCTCACGACACACCAATTCCACGATCGAAATCTGCCATTGCTCACGGCTTTTTCCGAATCCGCGCTCGCCTGCGGGGATTTCTCACCTTTCGCGGTGATATACAGAGGCGTATCGATCGTGTTTCGCGGGATCTATCAGAAACTCCCCGTCTGTAGGCTTCTAAAAATTATCGAATAACCGCTGACAAATAATATCGACATTTTGAACACTTTTCCCAACGGTGAACCAGATACAGTGATTTCTCTATATATGTCGCGGAGGACTGGATGATAAACGTCGCGGAATTATCGTTTGAAGTCAGTCGCGCCGTTCTGGTGACTGACTCTTAGACGAAATCTGAGGTTGTCGCCGAACATTTATGGCAAAAGTGAGACACGAAACGGAAGACACATAGGAATATCAGGTTGATGGAATACTATTTAGAACCTGTTAGAATTAATAAGAGAATTATACGAATTTCCGAGCCATTTTTTATTTCACATAAGGATCCGCAGTCTCGTGACAATACAGTGAATTCTCGTTACAAGTCAGTTGCGCGGTTCTGGCGTCTGACTCTTAGACGAAATCTCGAGTTCTCGCGGAGCGTCGCATTTGAAATACACAGGGCACGCTGGAAACCTAAGAGTCACATCCGTCTATAAGTCATAAGCTTATGGCTACTAACCGGTAGTGTTATGTATACACATACATATACTTGTAACTGTAAGCTATCGATAAAGTATCATAGAAATCAATGTAATACTTGTCTAATGACATCTGTACAATTACAAAACACAATACTGACACGGGTCTGAACAGCGCACACGCGTTGACCTAGTCAATCGCTCTAGGACCTTCCTACCATAAACACGCTTGAAAGTAATACTACGTTGTTGTATAGTCACATCCACTGCCATATCAATATACCTAATTATAACAGGCAGTGACAAGAAGATTGAGAAAATGTCTTTCTCGGATACAATGTTGCACGTAGCTCGCCGCGGTGGTGTGGGTAGTTCCACTGACTCCAAATTGCAAGATTGGCACTGACTCGTAAAGAGAATTCACTGCAGTGGGGTCACGAAGCTCGAGAGACCTCGTACGCCGAGGAGTGTAAACATAACACTGCTCGGGTGTGTCCCCTGGACGATAAGACCCATGTTGTTGACTTATATCGAGAACTCACTGTACTTCCAATTCCTATACTTGCATCAAACTGGAAGCCTCGCGTTAAGCATAACTTTCATTCAACACGTGTGTATAAACAATCTGCGAATGCATCATACTCGTACACACATAAACGTAACTGTTCCGATTGGTCAAATAGTCTTCTTCCATTTTCAACGGCCTTTTCGACTGACTTCGGGTAATTGCCTCGGGCTTCGGGCAAGTTTTTCTTCAAAGCATCGCAGTTTTTTCCGCAAAATGGCGCACAGAGGGGTTGGCTGTTATCCTCGGGGGTGGTTTAGCACATGGGGGTGGCCGTAGTCGACTGGAACGCCGGGAAACCGCCGGCAACCCGGTCGATACACCGCCCCCGGGGTGAAACAGTTCGTTCCTGGCGCTGATAGTCGTCGGATCGCGCGTGTGTCCATGGGCCAACAACTGTCCAACCTGACCCGGGGTCTGTTTCCGATCCTGAGACCCGGCAGCGGCGTCGACAGGCGAAAAATCATGGCCACCGATCCTGGTCTTGGCGGCATAGCCACGAAAACGGTATGGCGATCATGGGAAACGCTTTCGTTCGGTCGCTCCTTCGGTGGCACGAAGAAATGCTTATTGTGATTCAATCGATCGTCTGAAACGTTATAGTTCGTCTTTGTTACGCCGTTGCGGTGGTAAAGACTTCTTACTGTGAATCAGGTTGACGATCGAACTTCACCGAGGACCAAGGTCTCGCGGGGCGTTGTTGAAATAATTTAGTTTTGCATTCTTCGAACGTTCCAAAAATCCGACAGTTCTGAAACTGAGGAAGCTCATCTGAGAAGTCATCGTTTTTGTGTTTAACGTATTTAATTTAATTATTTAATTTTATTTAATTTAATTTAACCCGAGTGCAGAAAATATTTCTGTGTCCCTTCTTCAATTTTCAATAAAATTGCCCGGAGACCAAGAGACAATGTTTCTTCGAACCACCGTGAAGGATTCGTGAATGAAAAACATCAACGTCGACGGTAGTTGAGTTTTCGACGCAGTCGCGGCCGTTGACGCCGCGCTGGCGTCACGTGAACGGTTAGTACCCGCTAACGTAGTGTAGATGTCGATTTGAAAATTATTTTTCGGTGTGGCATCTAAGAGAATTCTTCCACAGATATTAGTAGCTGGCGAATTGCTTTGTACACATAGCGATGAGGTCATTTTGTAAATTATGAGACAAGTTCCAGGAGACCATCGATCCTTCTTCGTTGCTTATTAACGTTAGCACCGATCGATCCGTCGCGTTATGAATAGATTGCCGGAATGTTTACGATGTTTGAATCCTT
>CM052139.1:3419238-3467745 GCA_028454255.1 Halictus ligatus | reverse complement strand
ATCGTAGCCGCAACTCCCAGTAGTTCTGCAAACGAAATACCTTTAATATTGTGAAACGGTTCAATATCAACATACAAATTGATTCTCTCCATGTTTTCAGAAAGCGATGGCGGCGCAGCAGCAGCGGCAAACGGTGACCTCGACAGGGATCTACAACCACGAGAAGCACATGGCGTCGAGCTCGCAGTCCAGCATCACGATAGCCTCGAAAGGGGTGTCCTCGAAGTCCTCGATGATCACAGCCGCGAACGCGGTGAACCAGTTGATGAACGGTATGAGGCCGGCGGAGGACGAGCTGTTGTCCTTGCCGTTGGACGACCTGGACCTCCTCTGTTCCAAGTCGAATCCGCAGGACGTCGAGAGGGCTATTTCAAAGTACTGTAGCTTCCTGGACAGTTTCGTAGAACGGCTGAAAGCGGACGACTGTAAAAACGGGAAGGCCCCGTTGCTGTTGAACAGGGTGAACGAGATCATCCGGAAAGCCTGGGCGGTGCCCACTCACGGCCACGAATTAGGCTACACGCTCTGCAACACGTTGAGGACCAGGGGCGGTCTGGATTTGTTGATGTCGAACTGCGTGGCGAGCGACCACGAGCTGCAATTTTCCTCCGCGAGGCTGTTGGAGCAATGTCTGACCACCGAGAACAGAGCGCACGTGGTGGAGCACGGTCTCGAGAAGGTGGTGAACGTCGCCTGCGTGTGCACGAAGAACGCGAACTCGGTGGACCACTCGAGAGTCGGCACGGGGATCCTGGAGCACCTGTTCAAGCACAGCGAGGGCACCTGCAGCGACGTGATCAGGCTGGGCGGCTTGGACGCGGTTCTATTCGAGTGCAGGAAGAACGACGTGGAGACGTTGAGACACTGCGCCGGTGCTCTGGCGAATCTGTCGTTGTACGGTGGCGCGGAGAACCAGGAGGCGATGATCAAGAGGAAGGTGCCGATGTGGCTGTTCCCGCTGGCGTTTCACAACGACGACAACATCAAGTACTACGCCTGTCTGGCCATCGCTGTGTTGGTCGCTAACAAAGAGATCGAAGCGGCCGTGCTGAAGTCCGGCACCCTGGACCTTGTCGAGCCGTTCGTCACCTCGCACAATCCGTACGAGTTCGCCAAGTCGAATCTCGCGCACGCTCACGGTCAGAGCAAGAATTGGCTGGAGAGGTTGGTCCCGGTGCTCAGCTCGAAGAGGGAGGAAGCGAGGAACCTGGCGGCCTTCCATTTCTGCATGGAGGCCGGCATCAAGAAGCAGCAGGGCAACACAGAGATCTTCCGGGCGATCGGCGCCATCGAGCCGCTGAAGAAGGTCGCCAGCTGTCCGAACGCTATAGCGTCCAAGTACGCGGCGCAGGCGCTGCGGCTGATCGGAGAGGAGATACCGCATAAACTGAGCCAGCAGGTTCCTCTCTGGTCCACAGAGGACGTCAGGGAGTGGGTGAAGCAGACCGGGTTCGCCGAGTGCGCGCAGAACTTCGTCGAGAGCAGGGTGGACGGTGATCTGCTGCTTCAGCTGACCGAGGAGAATCTCAAGGAGGACATAGGACTCACGAACGGCATCAGGAGGAGGCGGTTCACCAGGGAGCTGCAGAACCTCAAGAAGATGGCGGACTACAGCAGCCGGGACACCGGGAACCTGAACAGCTTCCTCCAGTCCATTGGCCAGGAGTTCTCCATTTACACGTACAGCATGCTGAACGCCGGCGTCGACAAGGACTCGATCAGAAACCTGTCCGAGGACCAGCTGCAGACCGAGTGCGGCATTGCCAACAGCATCCATCGGCAAAGGATACTGGACGCGATTAAAAACATGCAGCACAATCAGCTAGGATCGTCCGAGGACGAGTCGCCCGACAAATCCTTGGACGTGTTCGTCAGTTACAGAAGATCGAACGGATCCCAGTTGGCCAGCCTGCTGAAGGTGCATCTGCAGCTGAGAGGCTTCTCCGTTTTCATCGACGTCGAGAGGCTCGAAGCCGGCAAGTTCGACAACAATCTCCTGCAGAGCATCAGGCAAGCCAAACACTTCCTCCTTGTGCTGACGCCCAAGGCTTTGGAAAGGTGTATACTGGACACCGAGTGCAAAGACTGGGTCCATAGGGTGAGCTTTAATTAATTAATTTAATTGATTCGCACCCTCTGAAAGTCTTAACACGCTATGTTGCTTTGATTCGCAGGAAATTGTAGCAGCGCTTCAGTCACAGTGTAATATAATCCCCATCATAGACAACTTCCAATGGCCGGAACCCGAGGAGCTCCCTGAGGACATGCGTGCGGTTTGCCACTTCAACGGCGTGCGTTGGATCCACGACTACCAAGATGCCTGCGTAGACAAGCTTGAAAGGTAACATTGTCACATAGAATCAACGTTATTTGCTGCTCTAAGTACCGCCTACTGCCCCGCCCCATTCCACCACTCCTCCCTATTTGCCCCACCCTTCTGAATTCGCCCCGCCCAGTCCTCTGTGATAACCCCGCCCTAATCACAAGCTAATTGTACCGTTTCTCTGCCTCAGGTTTATGCGTGGCGAGATACCAGTCAGGTCAGAGATGTCAGGTGGAATTCCAAGGAGTATCGCGTCCAAGGACGTGACCCAGCCGAACACGCCGTGCAACACGAACATTCGACAGTCCCCCAACTACCAACGAATGCACAGCAACGAGAGCAGGGGCAGCGACAAAGATTCAACAGGTGGGCGGGATTGACTAGAGGGCCCGCCCACGGCTATACCGAGCAGGTCAGCATCGTGACAACAACACCTATTCGACATTAAACAACGCTAAAATCTGGGTTGCAGCGATTAACAATATTTTTTTTTCTTTCTTTATTTCCATGCAGCCAGGATTAACAAACGCAATAAGACAATCATGACTAGGTCAGTCCGTGAGATCAAGGTCCGTGTTTAAATGGTGTCGATTGTGCAGTTGGAACAAAGTTACTCACTTTCTGAACAGATTATCTGCCGGCGATTATCTAATAATTTTCGAAAGTTAATCATTTTTGTTTAATAGGTTATTAATAGGCTTTCGGTGGACAAAGTTTTTGGAATAACGATAGTTTTACAGAGTACAGATCGAATGGTCGCACAATTTTGTTCCAACTACGTTCCGTGTCTTCCGAACTTGTCCTCCATGTTCTGCTTGATCATTGTGCTTATCAGTCACGTTGAAATTTGTCACCCGTGTCTCCCCTATGTTAGAATTGTAAACACATTAGTGCCGATGTATGAGCATGTGTTCCGTAAGGGGTTAGGCTACTGTCTTCTACAAAAAAAGAAAGAATCGTACGCAACTATGTGCGTCGAGGTACTCGACAAAAATATCGAACACTGGTTTAACCCCATAAGTGTGCACCCACGTTACAAAGTTACAAACCCGAGGGATCGCATGGTGGCTAGATGTAATTGCAAGTGCATTATGAAATGAACCGATCAAAACTAACCTGCTGGTATTTCAGATTTAGAAAATCGTCGAGTCCGTCCCGTTGGTTAATGGGCCTGCCTCCCACGTCCCCGCGGTTGAAGTTCACCCATACTCACCCCGGTGGGAGTCCAGTGCACCGACGACCTCCGCGCCATCCCCCTTCGCCGTCCACAAGATCTCGTTCATTGGAGCTGCTGGACCAAGACGAGAAGAAGTCTGTTTCCCCTATAAGGGAGCCAGAACCTCAGCCTAGGCCAAGGTCCAGAAGCTTGGACGGCTTACTGGATGAAGATGGTATGCTACCAGAAATGAAGACTGAAGAGTCGGCCAAGCAGAAGCAAGACCAAGAGAGCAAGACCAATTCTGAGCCGGTGGAAGCTGTGAACAGGCTGGTTGTTCCGGAGAAAGTTGTTCAGAGCGAACCGGAGGCTGGAAGGAGGAGGGTAGGAGGGCAGGTCGATGGCAAAGCTGAAGTTGCAAGCCTGGAGAACAATTCCAAAGAGAGTGAAGATCCAACGCCAGTTCCCAGGCAGCGAACGAGGACAGCCATGGAGGCGAAGGAAGCGAAGAGGATACAAACTCAGGAGGAGCCCAATAGCCGAGACGAGAACCCACCGATCCGACCACCGAAACCGAACAGGTTCATCAGCATGGATGCACAACTGTTGAACGCTGATGAGCAGGGTTCCAGCTCCGAGAACGTTGATCCTTGCGCTGGCAACGCAGAGCTGAAGGAGCGACTGGTAGCAACGGGAAACGACAAGTCGACGCTGCTCAAAGCCAAAAGCTGTGGCGCGGGACTAGATTCCGACGAGAGCATCTCGTCGAACGAGTACAAGCCCAAGACGAAGGAGCAGGGATCGTTGTTGTCCCTGCCCACCGGGGCCGAGCCGAAACGCAAGAAGAATTTCATGGACAAATGCGTGAACAAGGTGCGGTCTTTCATGAGGAAGTGAGTCGAGACTTCCCGGTTATGGTGATAAAGACAATTAATTAATTTTACAAGGCTAATCCGTAGCTACGTCGATGTTAAGTATAGAGGACCTCGCGGTTCCCAGAGTACCGTATATATTCGTATATAGCGGAAGAATTGTTTTCGAGATGTACAGACAGTATTCCCGGATCCCTCACATGCGAACAATTCTTTTCTTCCTTACTTCTCCTTCTTTTCTCTTTCTTTCTTTCTTTTTTTTTTTATTGCCGTACCGTCTGACGAGTGTATATATTGGACATGTTTGGAAACGAGGATACAATATAGATAATATTTGTATAAAGGACCGTGCCCGCCGTGGCAATGTTGCGAACGATTTTTTTTTTCTCTCTGTACACTGACAGGCAGCATGAAAGTGTAACTGATGTTGTGCCTATAACGAAGTGTCTTCTTAGGAGTTCAGAGATTCTTGTCCGACGTAGACAGACATGAAAGAGTAGCCTGGTTTTTTCAGGTGGCTTTTATATATAATTAAATATATATATATATTTCCTTATTGAATTGTATTATAGACATGTAAACGCGTAGGTAGGTAGCATTGTTATTTGTAATACTATTTTTTTTATACTCGAGTTCAGGAGTTTCGATCAGCCGCGCGTACGCGATGAAAATTTGGTAACGTTGCGTAGAACGGAAGACAGAATACAGACGAACAACCGGAAACTCGTGAACTCGGGTACTTCCGTTCTTTTTTTAGGACGTCGAATGTAACTTGCGATGTAGGTCGCAAGTCGAGGCAGCTAACACACAGAAATAACAGATATTCTGAACGTAACGATCGGTAACGCTATTTTATCGTTTAACAAGATTTTCTATCGCTGTTTAACCGACGTCCGCCGTCTAAGCTCGAACAAACTTCGCGACAGAGTTGGGCACTCATTAAAACTCTTATTTAATTGACTGACTTTCTCTTGATCGATACTTGTAATAATAAAATAACAGAAATATACTTTGATGGGAATATATTTATTTACACAGTGACCCGCATAATATGTTTGACACAGCAATTTGCTTTCACAGCAAATTGCTTCATGCAGATGTTTCCACCACGTACATACAATCGCTATAAACAATTAGATAACAATTTTTTCGATTCAAACGCAACAATTTTTGCGCTTTAATTTAAATGAAAAAATGTGTCGCTGCACAGTGCTACAGATGGTACGTGTGCAGCCAAATACATTAGTCAAATTGAGAACCGATCGTTAATTGCACGAAACATTGCCCAACTCTGCTTGGCGACAAGCGAACCTTACGAAGCTTCGATATTGTACTATTTTAAGATCCTGCCTAAGAATCAAGAAATGTATATTTTACCAAAGTTTCGTAAAGTAAAGTGTAAGAATTTTATCAGAGGTTTTAATGTTTCCCAAAAAATAAATTTTATTTAGTAAAATCTGGTCGAATTTATATTACAATTTGTTGCTATTAGAAGAGTAGATTTGTTCCACATACATTCAGCAGCTTAAGCAGCTGAGTCTGGCAGTATAAAACTATTATACATGGCAGTGAACGCATGGCAGTGAACAAGTTATACAGTAACCGATAGAGGTATCAGATTTCTGTGAACTTGTGGAACCGTACATGTGAGGCACAATCATAATAAATAATTACATTTATCCATAGCAAAATACTTTGAGTTACATCTTTACATACAAGGCAATAATACATTTTGTACAACTTCAAATATAAAAATCGTAGTTTAACAACAGGACCATAAATGCTTCGCTAGTATCAAACTAGGATACATATGAAGTTCAGGTACAATAAGATATGTTATAAATCTCTTATAAATTAAAGAGTAGGCTGTTCAACTATGTCATTTATTTGCGACGTCATCTCTTCCTCTGAGTCTTCGCAATAGCATCACATCTTGAACCTGAAGAGTTACACGTTTAGCATGCATCGATAACAGTATACAGTCTTCGAAGAATTGTACCAGGTATGCTTCGGCTGCCTCTTGCAGTGCTTCCAACGCAGAAGCTTGTATCCTGGAACCAAACAATCCACATGACAATTTAGAAAGTATGTTAACTACATAATATCCGAAATTCTACCTTATATCACCGAGATTAGGGAACAGGTTAAAAATAATCTCTCGCACAACACGGCTGAAGGCAACTTTCGGGATTAACAGATGCACAGATCTTCGTAAGTGCTTGATTTCTCTCAAAACGTAATTGTATCTCTGTCTTCGGAGTCCCTTGGTTGTTAAAACATTCGTCTGAAAGTATCACGATTAATGGCACGCGAATACATTAGAAAACGGAAAGACATGCATAATAAATATTTACATTCGTTATCTAACAATTTTGTATAAATCTTGCGATCCCAGAAATTGGGATTCTCTCAATAATTCCAATAATCATAAATGTAAAGACATTTTAAACACGTTAAAAGTTTTAATTACTTACTCTAGACTTTTCATGAGGCGAACGTGTATTGCCAATTGACCTAAAATAACAATTTTCTGTTAAAAAAGAGAAATAAGAACTTTCGGTGCAAAGAAGTTATCATATCCGTTTCAAATCTATCTATAATGGATTGAATACACTATTCTCAGCAATAGTTCTGTCATTTCTTAAATGTAACAATTAAAAGTAGCCGATAACTAACCTGGCACTAGATTTACGTCGCACCATATTGTTGTCATTCGAATAACAGTCATAGCACAATTAATTTTGTGGCGGTTAGCGACTACTCGAGCTAACTCTTCCGCTCGGCAGCAGATGGACAAATAGTCGACATCTTTCCCGCTACTTCCTAATCCGTCACCGATTCCTACACCTCTCTTCTTCCTATATCATTCTTTCTATTTTCTAAATTATAATTTTAATCGGAAAACCGATCAAATCCAATTGTTAATCATATTAATATGCAGTTCAAATTCTTCTACTCTCTCTTTCCTTTTCCTTTTCTCTCTCTCTCCCTCTCACAACAGACAACCGCTAGTGGCGCCACTCGTGGGAAAATACATAAGCTCTTTTAGGGATCAGCACAGACACAAACCACAGACGAGGTATACCTAGACGAGATACCGTCGTTGCCTTTCTGTTTCCTACTCCAGCCTCTTCCAGCCTTTCGTACTATCACAAACGAGGTATAGCATCTGTGACGTTACTATTCAAACTTTGTTACCGACTGGTTCAAAAACTGCGTTGCTCTGTCGGTAACATTTGGCTAGCAGTTTGAGCGTTTTGCCGCTACGCCAATTGGCGCTGTACGGACCCCTGAATAGAGCTTCGATATTTCGCCACGAACGGCGCTACAATCGCTCATGAATATTGAAATAAAAAATATTTCAGGTCAAATTAAAGCTGAAATAGTCTCTCAAAAATGGGCCTGATAAATTAATCTTAAAGAATATATTATTTTGAGGAAAATTGTTATGCTTCTTGTAGGTAGAGTAGATTCACTAACGAATTTATTAATAGACTTGCGGTAGGTAAAGTATTAATATGCACGTGTATATATACGGAATTGTGTTTTATTTTAGTATCAAAATTATATTTATGTAATTTTTTTATCATGAACTGCACATTTTACGGAGCGTCCCTACTTACAGGCGCTTGCGCAGTGGAAACTGGTTTTCGAAAATCGTTAGAGTTTCGATACTAGCGTACTCTGTGCCCCTACCCCTTTTCCGGTTCTTTTGGAACGTACCCAATATCTGTACAAAATGGTAAGAATTGTTATCGATAAATACCCCGTGAATCTTATTGAAATATTGATAAAATCAAGTGTTGTTCGACAAAGTTCTTCGTCGACAAAGTGTTGATACATATATTACAGTATTTTTTAAATTATAAATAATATTTTTATGACATTTTGTAACGATCTAAGGTTATGTTTATATTTCCAGGGTGTTGTTGTATTATTACTCATATTTTCGTATCAATAATCATTTTCAAGTATGCGAACATAATATTCCTGTTCACTCAATTTGTTATTTATTTGTACAATTAAAAGACAGGTGGTCTTACAGCAATATTCTTAACATAACCTATCTGTGTCGTGTTTGTATAAACACTTGTTGTGGAACTTCGACCGTACAGTTATTTATTGTTGTTTCGTTTTATATTGTGTATTGGTATAATTAATTACGTGTTTGGTTTCCTAGGCGAAACGTACGAAGAAGGTAGGAATCACCGGTAAATATGGTACCCGATATGGTGCCTCACTCAGAAAGATGGTTAAGAAGATGGAAATCACCCAACACAGTAAATACACATGCACATTTTGTGGCAAGGTAATACATCTCTTTCTATTTCATCGTACGTTATATTCAAATTTATACTCTAAATCTATTATCTTCATATCTATGTAGGATGCGATGAAGCGCAGTGTTGTTGGAATTTGGTCATGCAAACGCTGCAAGAGGACAGTCGCCGGAGGTGCATGGGTTTACTCCACAACAGCAGCAGCATCTGTTAGGTCTGCTGTTAGGAGATTACGTGAAGTTAAAGAACAATAAGTAAATATAATAAATATCTTATAAAAATATCTAACATCTCTTTTTATTCTGTCCTCCTGATCTTGCAGTTCTTTATAATAGCGAACTATTTGTATCTAGAACGTCCGGCTGTGGATTTAAATAAAAGAAATTGATGAACTTGGTCAAAGTAATTTTAGTAAAAGAGTAACACCATCGATACAATTCTGTTTTTAGGTTTAATAAGACTTGTTGCATTTCAATATATAATACATTGGAATCGTAGTCTGATTCCGCGATAGTATGTTTAGAAATTATTTTGGAGGCACATAAAAACCATTAGTTGTATATTTACATTTTTCTCGATTTCTATAGCGACCTATAGCGTGTTTTATTCTAGTACATAATTCGGTTAATAATAAGTAACTTTCATTATGCAAATTTCATTGAACATGGGCATGCATGGTTTTCCTTAAATTAATTAAGCTAAATGGTGCTTAAAAAGTTAAGGCTTTAGAAAATGTATGAAAGTATTAATTTAATCATTGAGATTAGATATATACATGCATTTCAATATGCATAGAGAAAAACCTAATGGAACATACGTAGACTATTTTATTGTCTTTGAAAATGTATTACTTTCAGAGTCTACTTTTCAAGTACAAGTGTCGAGACACACGTTTCATTTTACTTAAATGGTCTTTGTATATAATATATATATATGTATATATAAATATAAATATTTAAAACGTAAATTTTCGGAACGTACACACATACGAAATAATGATCTTAACGATTAAAAAGTCCCTGAAACAGAAGTCTATATAAACAAGTGATTTTATATGCTCCAATATAATTTTTACAATCGTTTTAATTAATGATGTAGTGTTACCGTCACAAGTAATTACAAACATGGTCGTAACATGATGAATTGAAATAGAAAAAATTGTTTACAAATTAATATTGACTTTATTACTGTTCTACGCTCGTGAACTTACTCTGAACTTATTTAAACCTTACTTACTTCATCAGTTTGAACAGCTAATAAATATCTACAAATTTTGCTAGTACAATTCTTAATGAAACATATACTCGGAAATAATATATTGATTTAATAGAAATCGATCGACCTGTACAAAAATAAATACTATAGTTTTGCATGAACATTTAAATATGTAAAATTAAGCTGTAAACGATAATCCGTTGCACCATCACCATTCCTTCAAGTAACATAAAACTGAGTATATTGTTTGATAGTAAAATTCTCCTAAATTGAAATTTTAGAGTGGTATAATATACTTTAAATATTATGAATGTAGTTCAGTGGTTTCTTATTTAAGGTTGCAGAATTGGCTAGATTTTTCCTCAACCGTGAATGGAAATATTACAATCAGTCAACATTTTTTTTTCCATTAAAAAATGTTTCACTTAGTTGTCGACTGTGTTCTCTTATCTCTTTCTCTCTCCCCTCAAACTCTCCCTCTTTTACTTTCTCTTTTTGGAGCGTGAAAGAAAATTAACATGAATCTACTATAATGTAAGGGAAGGGCGCCAGAATCTGATAACAACATTTTTACATTACTTACAGGAAACTGTTCTCCCCGAGACTTACTCAACAAGTATATTGCACTCTAAATCTTTCGACACACGCGCTAGTACATAGGAGATTAAAAGAGTCTAAATTCATTAAGAACCGCAACTATGAAAGATGATAGGACTTCATAAAAATATTTCTTACTTTGCTTCTTTAAGAAAATACGGAAGACGTTCTGTCTCGAATTCAAGAAAATCTTTAAAAACATAACATTACATTGAATAACAGTCGATAGCTTCTTCTCATTTTCGTATGCTTAACGATATTCTTGTGAATGTAATCTCGTATTACTATGGCGAATCCAAGTGTAATTACAATAATATGTTTATCCCATTCGAGAAGCAAACGAAACAAAAAACAGGGAAAAATAAAAACTAAATCATACGAACAAGATGCAACAAGGAACTGTTAGAAATACCAGTATAAAAAGATTCAGTGCTCTTCCCTAATCGCTAGAAAATTGTACAGTATTAAGTCCTAGATTCGTAATCAGTAGTGTCACAATGATTTCACTTGCACTCCCGACATTCACTCGGTTGTAATGGACATTTGCGTCGCGAACATATCCGTGTCTCTTATGCACTGATATATCTCTCAGTCATCCAGCATTGCACTCATCCCATATTATCAAATATGTCTCTCTTTTGTATCAACAATCATTTATTTATAACAGTGGTCTGATATGCTTTCCTCTCTATTGTTCATCCGAAAAGAAGAAGAAAAGAAAGAAAAATAAAAGTATTCACATACGGTGTTAGTGTCTTTTCGTATCACTCGTGTACGTCCGCGCACATGGTGGAAATTACTCTGTTCCTCCTCTTCGACGTTCTTGTGCATTGTGTATCAATCAAGGCATACCACGTCAAATGGCAGTAAATACACGACATACTGCTATTAACAGTAAACAAATCTTATACAGCTAAAAGCATCAACTTCGATTTCTTGTTTGTAGGTATTAGTCGATTTGTCCGTCGTCTGGCTCGATCACCGCTGATCAAGTTGTCAGTAGACCGACCCGAAAGTGACATCGGACAATATGGAATATAATACTATCTTCATTCTTGATCTTCTTTGTAGAAGCTTCTTCACTGTCGAATCGTCGTAGTTAATTAAATATGTCAACAAGCGTTACATACAGTCGTCACACTCAGTTGATATTAGCTGGCCTGCCATTTGAATTTGCTACGCATTATCCACTTCTGGCCGGTGTTATGGGCATCGCATGGTGCCAGGATAGGCTGCACCGCATCGTTGGGACGTGGTTTCGACAAACAGTGTCCCGTGTTCGTGTGTTTGATCATTCTTGTCTGGGAAACAACGATGATCACGTCGTCAGAATACAATATTTACTTTGTGTGAAATTACGTGGCTTCGAAGCAATGTGCTTTACCTCTTCGTTATAAACCCATGCTTGATTTCCACCCATACCGTGGCATCGTACTATCTTGACTGGACCTTGGGGGCTAGCTGCATCAAGGCACATATCATCGGACATTATTTGTTGTCGTTTAGTATACGCAAATACCTGGGGACAAGACGTCAACGTTAAACACAAGACTCAACGCTTCGAAACACCGCACAGGGGAGTATCTGACTGGAAAATCTGGCCAAAAGTTAAAATTTCTCTTTACTTCAAATTGTAGCTGACGTCGAGACGATGTTAAAATAGTTCTGACCAGCTTTTCTAGGTAAATGCTCGACTGTGCACCGGTGAAATTGACGTACCTGATTGCCACCTAATCCATGACAATAACTAATCCCAACATTCTCCCCCGTTCTCCTGCCCATGGTGTCCAAGCAGGTCTGCGTGTCGACGTTCTGCACGTCGCCCAAATAGTAATAATCCAAAGGCATCGGGGACTCGGGATAAATGTTCTCCAAGTACCATCTGAAGCTCTTGCACTTCAAACGGTCTCTCAGCTTCAGCCGTTCGGACACGTCTCCGACAGCCACGTTCCGGGCTCCTATAAATAAAACGCGCGTCTGAATGCAATCTCGAGCGGGGATCCGCCGGTTCTGCGTGGCATAGTACTGGTGCTTTGCATGGATAAATTGTTCACTGAAAGGTAGAGTGTGTCGGAAACATGTGCCAACATAAAGGAATTGCAACGTGTAGTGTATTAATGCTGTACTAAATGCTTGCCGATTGTAAGAGCCGAGCTACTGTACCGCAACTTGTATCAAGATCTCAGACACGAAAAACACGTGAACGTGGAGGAACCGTCTTCGGACGTAGTACACATTTTTGTCCTAAGCTCTGAACGACATGACAAATGAAAGGGACGTTCCAGACTCTGTATCGGACAATATTAACGGGTATCTGATATACAATGTAGCTGGTACTTGGCTACAAGAATTTCGGTAGTGTAGGTGAAACTGATAAAAGCATTCCAACCAATCTCCCAAACAGAAACAGTGAAAATAAAGCATGCATGAAAACGAGTAAGCCAAAGAATACACGTAAAGAGGCATATAATAAGGGTTCAGCAGCGACGTTCTTTTCTTTTTGTTCCAGAAATGCTGGGTTGTTAGTGCTACCTGGATTAATGTTGTAATAGAAGTACTTCCATTGGTCCAACCAGACCTCAGCGAGTCGCGCATTGTTGTGGTTCACTATCTTGCTGGTACCACCAGGAAACGTATACGGTGTTGCTTTACGGAATACATGACCGACGTGCGAGCACGTTGCGATCTCCAATGTCCCACCACACATCCATATCTAACCAACTCAGTTCTGTTAGTATGTTAGCAATTACAGTTCATAACACAATCACAAAAAAAAGAGCTAATTAAAACAACGTTATAGACTCGGAATTGCTCAGGCGGACCTTCGCTCTCTCCTTTCTCTCACTCACACACTCTCTCTCTCTCTCTCTCTCTCTCTCTCTCTCTCTCGCTCTCTCTCTCTCTCTCTCTGGTACCTATAACGTAGCCTTACAAATACGTATCAAACAAAAAAGCAAGGGAACTCATTCTGTTAGTCAGCTGGATGGATGAGTGGTTAAGACTATATTGAAGTAATAATAAATATCGAGATGCAACAAAATCAATCTTACTCCTGGAAATGTTATCTCATCGTTGGATGTAACACAACGTCCAGATCCCAGAATCCAATGTCACACATACGCACGCACACACAAGTAGAAGTGTTTTGTTATCCAAGATACGTTTACGTGTCCAATACACAATTTGTTAATGTAAATACTCTAAATTAGATGCACAAACGGTTTCGGTTAATGTACTAAACGTGTTTGTAGTTAATCGTACAGCCGAGCCGAGTTTCAACAAGATGCTACAAAGTTACGGTTGTTAATCGCTTTTTAATGTTTAGCTTGGCGCCGATATTACCGGTCACGGTAATGTACCGGATCATTTCGAATATTCAGATCAACACAGTATAGACTCGAACCCAGTTAGCCAAATTCGTTTCGAGCAAATTTTACGCAACGTTTGTGTCATACTTTGCGAGCAGAAGGCGGTCGATTTGGTACCAAACCCTGCTTGGAACAGAATTTGGCCCCTTTTCGACTGCAAAGTTCAATGCCAAGGATCCATGCCAAATTGGAGCCAAACCTTGGCTTCATTATGGAGGTCATACTAAGACCTTGTTCTACTACGAGTACGTATTGGACAAAATCGGAGTAAAACTAGAATTTTATTGAACCTTCTAAATTTTAAGTTTCATGTATTTTCAATCATTTAATTCCGTTTTCCCTCCTACAGCAAAGTTTACTCTTAGAACAAGGTTAGGTTCGCTCTTAGCGCGACCGACCTGCCCTCTATAACGAAGTCATGGTTTGGCACCGATTTGCTCTTGTTTTGGCGTGGAATTCTGCCTGCAAACTTTCCACAGAAATAGATGGATCAGAATTTGTAGACAAATTTTGGTGAGAAATTCGTAGAAAATTGCTCACTGGGCGGCAACCTGTGGCCGTTACACAAATAAAAGATTACACTCAAACAAAAGTATACTCTAATTAGACTCTTTCTCGTGTCAACGATATTACAGTGTAGCTCGTATCAGATACCCGTCACGCATACGTAAGTACTCGCAGTATTTTGTAAGTATGTTTCTAATGCTATACCAATATGCATTCTGTGTTAGTGTTTAATGGACGCTATGTGAACACAAGCATCAATTTTTCAATCAATTTTTACCTTCCGTGTGTTCTGGCAGAGAGGCCAATCCCTCTCGTTGTTAATATTAGAACAATTGCACACAATTTGTCTAAAGTACAATTCAATAGTTATGCAAAGACAAAGTAAACAAATGAGAAAATGATACACGTTATGATCTAACCTGGGTTCATGGCATAGTAAAAATCTCTCCACTCATCCATCCAGACCTCGGCCACCCTAGCCGCATTGTGCAGTACTATTTTGCTGACACCACCGGGGAATGTATATGGACTCTTGTCTCGGAATACATGTCCAACGTGTGAACACGGACTGATTTCTAACGTCCCACCGCATTGCCATACCTATAAGGTACTTTATGACTTCACAAATGAAGACGGAATTGTCCACAGTTAAACCCTCTAATTGGAATCACAAATCCTTTAATCTTTAACGACTAAATTACAGAATCCCATTACCATTTAACACTAAAACTTCAAGAGACTCTCGGAGTAGCTTCACGTTTGGCTATCTTCGATGACGGAGTTACATGGGATTCTCAAATAATCTCGGTAATCCCAAATTCGAGAATCTACTAACGAGCCCAATAGTGTCATGTTCTTTGGAAACCGCACGCTTGAAGTTCTAGTATTAAATACAACTACTAAGTTACTACTTAAAGTACAACTAATTTAGTACAAGTACTGCAAGGAAATAAATCTTTTCACGAGAGTCACAGCTGAAAAAGGGCAAACAAAAATGTATAAAATGGTTGTTACAAGCTACGTTGTCCTGGAGAACGGTAAAATTCTTAATCGCCGTAATCGCTGTTGAAGTAAACAGACATTGCGCTTATTACTTTTGAACGCGCTGGTAACGCAACGCGAATGGGATACTCACTCGGAAACTCATTTCAAGATTTTCACCGCCCCAAATGTCCATGCCTTCGTCGTACGCTCCCAGTTCATAAAAGTACTCCTTATCAATAGAAAATAACCCACCGGCCATGGTCGGTGTCCGCAGGGGAGCCGTTCTGTCTCCCAATCTCCTATCCATTTCTCTTTGTGCTACTCTATACCTTAAAAGTTCAAGGATTCCACGTCAGAAACGCTCAGCAACTCAGAATTGTGCCGAGTTGAACCATGCATTTAAAACTCTTCGCACTCGAAGCTAATTAGACTCCAGAAATTCAACGATTCTAATATTTTTGTTACATATGACTTTTTTTCATTTTAGCGGTGCAAGAATTGTTTCGAATTATAGTATAGACATTTTATGGCGGTCACAGTTCCTCAAAGGGGACAGTCGAGTGCGAAAGGTTAAATATTAGGTTGTTGCAAACGAAATGTTTTAACAGTAACGTTAAAGATAATATAGAAAATCGGAAAATAATTGATGTACCATCTGAAATTCAGTTTCCAGTTGAAACCGCCCCACGTCATGTCGCTGGCTGGGATATATTCAAAGGAATCGTCGCTAATTACATCAATTATGGGACAGACAACGGTGGTCCTGTCCTCCGCGATTCTGGCTAGCAAGGGTTCCAGCCAGCCTTCCGTGCACTCGCAGTGTGCATCCAAGAATGTTATAACTTGCCCCTTCACGTGCTTCGCCCCGAGCAGTCTAGCTCTTATTAGGCCTGATCTCTTCTCGGTACGGTATACGTATGTGGGGACGGGCAGCGTTTTTACGTAGTCCTCCAGCTCTTGTTTCAAGTGATCTGTGGATCAAGTCGACATTATTACGTGGCAGCTTTGCCCAAGACAAGTAAACAGAAGTGAATCGACTGCAACAGTACATTGCCATCAATTATTTCAAAACTAGTACCACTCTGAAATAGTTACTTAAGGGCTGAAAAAATAACCCTCGAAGTTGGGGATGTACAACGTTTGATCAAATACCTCTTGGAACTGTTTCACTAAAGAACATCTTAAACTACAATTAAGAAATGTATCTTCAGGTAGTTTTAAGTACATTCTTTAGAAAGTTCCATTTAGGTGTATTCTTTAAGGCATTCTTTTCTAGGTAAATTCTTTAGACGACAATTAGGTGTACTGTTGCAAGCAGAACAATCTGCAGAATACGAAGACGTTCACCTTGCTCGCTCTTGTCGTCGACAAGAATGATTTCCTTGAGCAGGGTGCGCGGCGATCGGTTGATGACCGACCAAACGGTCCTCAGCAGCGTGCTCCAGGCTTCATTATGGAAGACAATGACGATGCTGGTGTCGGGCAGGTACTTGGTGTACTTTTTGGACTTGCAGCCTTCCAGGCGGATGTCTTTCAGGGACCGGTTCAGGGCAATCATGTCGCTGGCCATCAGATTGAACTGATTCAGCTTGAACAGCTCCTGTTGCCTGGCTTCATCCTCCGGCGAGATGTGCACCGCTGCTCCCAGCTCGCCCGGACTGCCCTTGATCTCACGAACCACCCTCGCCGGCCTCCAGAAGTGCAGCTCGGACTGCTTGTACCTTCGCTTGCCCTGCTGCCCGGTCGGCTGCACCTGGTCGTCCTTGAGGGCCTTCGCGTGGGGCACGCTCTCCTCCGTCAGCGATTGCTGCTTGCTGCTCTCCGTGCAACCCCATCCGGAGCCGCCGGTGCAGTCCGAGTAGTGCATCAACACCATCACGTCCACCAGGAACCATACCAGCGACGTGAGCAGTATCACTTGGCACGTGTGAATGCGAATCTTGAAGCGGAACATTTTCGGGCGCGGCTCGTTCTCCCCTTTTGCTCCGAGATCATCCCCCGGGCGTACCAACCGGAAGTACCTGTTGGCAACACATTTCTAGTTAACACGCCATCAAAATATAAGCAACGCTAAAAACGGGACCCGTCAAAGTGGTGGGTTCTGATCTATTTAACTTGCGATCAGTAAGCTAACTATTATTTTTTTCATTACTTTTTGCCTTTCTTTTTATTTTTACAATTACTATTGATTGTGACTGCAGACATTGCACTGCTGACTCAGGGCAAAAAGCGCATCCATTTACTATTTTGCACTGACCCGATAAATACTGTAAAATGATCGATCTCTTTCTGTTGGTGTCGTGACGCGTACTTCTGTAAATTGTGATCCATAAATGGAACATTATTTATTCATATAAAGTGTAGAGTAAAAGTGGGTGAATCATTATATTAGAATCTTGTACTCGACTGTTTCTCAGTTAATAATTCGAACAGATTGAATAATACATACGGACTTTCTTAAGTTCTCTGAAACCACTTGCTATTTTAAATTTCACCTCGATGTTATCATAAATGTGCAAAATCTACCGTCTATTTGCGGAATAGCGGCGAGTGAAAGCTGGGAATGGTAAGCAACCTGAAATTGCGTTGCCTTGGGAAGATGGACATTGTTCCCGGAGGATCTGGCCACGGAGCGGGAGCGGTGGGGATGTCTTTCGGTAAGGGGACAGCGAAATTGAACTTTTCTGCGTCGATTGCGAGAAACTGGAGCTGAACGAACAAATGAACGAACAAATGAAATTTATTTAGTTCTTCGGCAACGTCTTCGTAGCTTCGACACATGTAAAATCGTTCGAATGCGGTAGGTTTAGCGTCGAATCTCGGCCACTATAACGATTCTATTCTAATTTCATATGTAGATGGATAAGCTTTGCCGATTATTTATGAATATGCATCGTCGTACCAACAGGCCTGCGACACACGGCTCCTCCTCTTCTGACTGGGATTTCTCACAACCGAATTTCAGACACTTGGCCCGTCGTCGGGGGAATCACATGACTATGTGCGCCGGTCTCGTATCTGCAACAGAACGAACGTTCCACAGTTAGGACAGCAGATCGAACAACACGGTTACCGCCGATTCAGTTCGCATCCTCGTGAAAGATGGCGGCGGGACTTCGTCAGCGTTGCGTCTCGGATTAGAGGGAAACAAACGACAAGTCAGCATTCCCCGGTTCAACCCGTTAGAACTCTGATAGAATTTATGCGCATCTTTCAACATTGTTTCCTATCCGGTTACACAGAGGACCGTTTTGTGGCCTTTCTAACTTTCTCATGGCGTCCACATCTCTGCTTAAAAATATTCCACTCTAAATTCGATTTCTTAGCCGGCAGTTGAAAGTATTGGCTGCTCGTATCTCGAACACGTTTTAAAAATGTAGGATCGTTGAAAGCGGAATTTCCTCGCTGAAAAGGACGTGCTTGAATGTTACAAAAATGTCATGTTCCCGGGGTTCGTTTAATTTATAATTCACAGTAGCAGATGTCCGAGGTGGAGATCCGGTCAGTTCCAGAACCGTAATTGCATCATGGCTTCCGGATCAATGTTTTATAAAGCGTCTCGGATCGTCTTTCCTAAAATATGATAACCCCGTTAAGGCGACCAGACGTTCGGGATTGGCCCGGGCATCGTTCGATTTTTAATTGCGTCCGAGCATCCGTCCGGGCCTTTTATACGAGTGGTTTTAACGGTCGCAGCAGAATTATTTATGCAGTCGAGCGGGAAAAAGGAAAAAGCGCGGGGAATCGTATCAATGCCGCCATTAAGATAAAAGGTATTTTCGGACGAAACATGTTTCGCGAGTGTCGTGATTAATTTTTCTCGGGGTAGACTGCAATGCGATCGTAACGACGGCACGAAGAGTAAAGTTCGTCGGGGTATAAGAAGAATCGAAGCAAAGCAACATCTGTTGCCATGGCAACACGTGAAAGTAGGGCGTCTTTTTCAAACTACTAGATCGTGAAATCGTAATCGAACAAACCGGCGCGCGTGCTACAATAAAAATCGATTTCCAATGAATTTTCGAGAGATTCGATTCTTAAGCGATTCTTCCGGCGTCTTCGCGATTTTACATTTCGCTTGACCATTTTTGTCGTGGCCGCGTAAAATCATCGTTGTCGCCGAAAGCGCCAGAAAATCCAAAGTTCGACTCTGTTGATAGAAGAGAAAAATGTGTTCCAGGGTCTACCGATGGGTCGTGAGAAAACGGTTAGCGTTAGACGGCCGAGAGGAGGCTAGGATAAGCAGGCTTTCGTTTAAAATGATAATAGACGTTGAAGACTCGTTGCTGAAGGAGCTCGAAGGCCATTGTTCCTTCGCGACCAAGGAAAGGCCGTTGAATCGCCGTCGGCCGAGCGGCATACAAATGTTGCTCGGCTCTCGCAAATATCAACGTGATCGTGCTACTACGATTTTCCGCCGGACGAATGAAAGATTCATCGCCGCGGCACGTCGGACGTGTGCTCCCGCCGATTAGGCGACACGCACATGGTCATTATCGAATCAGCGCCGGAGCGAAATCTGAACGGCGCGCGAACAGAAGAATGTGCACGAGCGAAAAAGAGCACGATGTCCCGTTCCGCCGTCGGGCGATGCGACGCGACGCGCGAAACAACACAGAAGACGAATCGATAATGGTAAATTCTCTTATGTGTTATATTATATATTATATATAAGCCCCCGATAAATAAACAGCGGCGGATCGCGTGACTTCCGGTTCGGTTAACCCGCCCCGAGCACACTTGCACGGAAACAATGCTTGCCAGGAACGAGGGAAAGCGAGCAACGCGACTAGGATACGTGACATTAAATGGCACTCCTGGCAGGGGCTTAATATCGCGAAAATTAAATTCGGTGTACGACGGTCTTTGCGAAAAGAAACCTCGAAATTGGATTTTCAGCGGCACCGTTGCTCTATGCCTGGTGACATTGAATGGCACCAGTGGCACAAATATAAATATAATTGCAGGGAAAATTCAATTCGGAATAACAAAAGCAGCGTCCACGAAAAGAAATTTCAAAATTGGATTCTCAGCGGCCCCGTTGCACTGGTGACAATATTGGCGTAATTGAATTTATATTTGTAAATAATGTGTGGGGGTGCGTGAGTGACATCAAATAGCACTCCTGGCACAATTATAAATATAAATATAATGGCAGGGGAAATTAAATTCGGAATAACAAGAGCACCGTCCACAAAAAGAAATTTCAAAATTGGATTCTCATCGGCTCCGTTGCACTGGCGACAGGATCAATATCGATGTAATTGCATTTATACTTGTAAATAATGTGCGGGGGATGCGTGACATTGAAAGGCACTCGTGGCACAATTATAAATATAAATATAATGGCAGGGGAAAATTAAATTCGGAATAACAAAAGCAGCGTCCACAAAAAGAAATTTCAAAATTGGATTCTCAGTGGCCCCGTTGCACTATTGACAATATTGGCGTAATTGAATTTATATTTGTAAATAATGTGCGGGGATGCGTGACATCAAATGGCACTCCTGGCACAATTATAAATATAAATATAATGGTAGGGGAAATTAAATTCGGAATAACAAAAGCAGTGTTTGCAAAAAAAAATTTCAAAATTGGATTCTCAGCGGCCCCGTTGCACTGACGACAATATTGGCGTAATTGAATTTATACTTGTAAATAATGTGCGGGGATGAGTTACATCAAATGGCACTCCTGGCACAATTATAAATAGAAATATAATGGCAGGACAAAATTAAATTCGGAATAACAAAAGCAGCGTCCACAAAAAGAAATTTCAAAATTGCATTCCCAGCGGCCCCGTTGCACTGTTGACAATATTGGCGTAATTGAATTTAAAAATAAGGTTCAAGACACTGTCTCGCTTCTTTTTCTATTTTGCAATAGGGATAGCAATATTTGGTGATCGTAACATGATGAGAGAGATCAATGTATTTGGTAGAGCGGCGCTAGAATAATTTATGCGTTCGATCTTATGAGCTATTACGCTAGTCAGGGGAAAATTTGGTACCAACAACCTATCAGGGGATTCGGAGTGCCAAGAATAGAGATAGTCGATTTCGATATTACGAGCAGTATCAATCTTTCAGTGGCATCCGTTGTACTTCCTCGAACTCCTGAACTGTCTTGTCAATATTGAAAATGTTCGTCGCAAACAGCACCGACGAACATCTGGCCGAGGCATTGATATCGAACGACCTCATTAAAATAAGTCTGCGGAGAAATGCCCTGTTACATAATAACATTATTATCACTAAATGCTATACCTCCCACCGCTCATATTATTCCAATATACTGGAAACTCAAAGAAATTTTTATACATTCTACATTGTTTTACGACAAGCTTATTTAGATTTTTCTCGGCTTTTATTGTAGCCTATTTGGCGCACGAATTAATTCTTAGCCTATCTTCCTGAATTTATAAATTATTTACATTCTGCTCTCGAAAATAATCTCAATCATGCACTTATCGAATGAATTGCTCACAAATGGAATTTTACAATCGCAATAATCGCGCATTAAGAAATTTTCGGGTCTCCCCCATTTTGTCGGATTTCGTAATTCCAGTATCAACAGTGTATAAATGCAGAAGGCAAACTATGTACATAGCGTGAAAAACTACTTCCCGATCGAGCAAAATTGCCGAGGAGACAATAGAAGACGCCAACGTCTACGATACTCGATGTCTGCTAACTTTCAATATGGCTGCCGCCTCCCTCGGGAGACATCTTTTACCAAGGATGTCCTGCACTCTTGAGAAAATCTACTTGTGTCTGAATAATTTGCGAACCAGCTCCCACGGGGTTCAACAATGTTTCATTTTGCAATGAAAATTCTACCTTCAATTAAACGCCGCGTTCATGGCCGTTTCACCGGGACTCGGGAGTGTTCGCCGAACGCAATTTCACAAACAAGAAAAACCGAAACGAGGCACGTTCGCGCGGGCCGCTGAATTTTTCACAATTTGCCAAACACAAACCGCTCCGAATTATACGCGGCACGGTAATTTTTAATGACGTATAACTACCGCCGTTTCGAGAATGGAGGGCTGAAACGGCGATCGAAGTTTTAACCCAGATGGTTCCCGAGCGCTCCAGAAACGGCATCGAGCTCTAAACCGGAGAGCAAAGAAAGTACCATTAACTATGTCACAATTAGCCGAGGCGGGGGGCGGGGTACGGGGGAAGGGAAGAATGGACTGCCAAGCACCCACTTCTCCGGAACAAGACATCAACTATTCAGTTTTTTCGAGTATGAATCTCGGCTATTGGATCGCGCGATCTTCATGAATACACATCGGGCTTCCTCTTCCTTCCTCCCTCTATCTTTCTCTCTCTCTCTCTCTCTCTCTCTCTCCCGGCGCCATTATCATATAAATGAAAAAACTCCGAAGTCCGCGAGCCGAGTTCGAAATTATCTGCGAGTCTCGGTCCTTGATTTCCGCGAGTTGTCCCGCCAAACATTGCGCGGTTCGGGCTAAGATAAAAGGAGCCGAAACGGGACGGAAATTGCTCGGCCCAATTACGCGTACAGTTTGTAAGCTGCTTAGAACGCGGACAACAACGAAAAGCGTTTTCGCGAAGTAACTTGGTTAATATTGATTAAAGCGGTGGGGCGGAGAAATTCTTTTTAATACGAACTCCGAAACTTTGTTCGCGGCACGTTTAAAAAGTTTTCAGGCTGATTCTGTTTTCTTTTTTTTTTTTTGTTTTTCGACGTGGCATCGATGTTACTATGCAATTTTAACCTCTCCCAGTGGCCCACAATTTTCTTGCTACACGACGTTCGTATTGTGGGCGAGGAAGATGCACGCGGTATAGAACAAGTCTTTTTACTCATAAATCAGCAAGTAAGATGAAGTCTGTAGCGCAGGCATGAATTCGCAAGGAACACAGGAGGCTACATAAACTTGTTTCATTACTAGACTGCGGATCCTCATGCGTTCACGGTGTATGCTAATTTTCAAAGCAGAAGAAACCGTGTAGGGAAAATTCTTGATCCTATTTATTTTATTTCTGCCCTGAAAAGTGGTTCAGTCGATGAAAGAAATTTTTCCTTCGGTCTGGTCTTCGTAAAACCGAGTTTATTGCATGTAGCTCAAGATGTAGCATGTTGCTTATCGCACAAGAAACATTAAAAATAACTCATCCCTAAAAGACTCTGAAAGTACTGTTTACATAGCAAGTATGTATTAACATTTCAAGTGTTTTGGCCGACTCTGTAACCACTGGGTACCAGCGGTTCGGATAATCGAGGTTCCAGAATATCGCGGATTAAACGAACAAATACGATCCGAATTGTGTCGTGTTTGGTATCATTTTACTCGGAAAAGTGTCAGGAACAGTACGGTAAAAGTTTCGCAGTTAAACGATCAGCGAGAAGAGAGCTATATCGCGAAATCGGTATTGTCTGGACAGATAGTTGACTGGTTCTTCTCTGTTTTCCGGTCCAGGGACATAAGATTCTGCGCAGTTTGTAGAGCGCATTCAGGCCGGGAAATCTCCTCGCATAGATCGAGGCGCTGCTGCGGCGTGTTTCGCGGGAATAGAACCGTCTCGGCGGAGCATGAGCGTCTCTCTTCCGAGGAGCGTAACGAGTGCTCGCTCGCCGCGTCTGGGAAAATGATATTGCCTCCCGATGCCTCCTCCGGTGACGCTAATTAATTAGCGGCCGCTGAATAATTCACTTTCATCGCGATACGGGGGCCCCGGCGAGAGAGACCCGAGAGACAGGTAATAGTACCCTGATAATTGCATACCGCTCGGGGAATAACGGAAACGCCGGAAACGCCGGAAGAGACATGCCGCGCGGGCCTGCCCCGCTTTAATAAAACCTTTGCCCTATCCGAGGCCGCCCCCCGCCGTGCCCCGGTTTACCCTTTCTCCGCTACCCCTTCCCGGGGGGTGGCGGGGGAAAGAGGGCGCGTTTCAGCATCCGACATCGCGCGGGCAACTTTCGTGGAAGAGAGAGGCCCCCCGCAAAGCCCGCGTGTACTCGAAGTTTGATGAGCGCGGCTCGAGGCCGCGGGGTATGCAATAAGCCGGAAACGGGAACTTCGGCCCGGCCCGCGGAATGTTAAATAAAATACATGCATACATGCATGCCGGGACCGCGGACACGACCGCGAGCCGAACTTGTCCGCCGCCCGGTTTTTTCGAAGGCGACCCGGAGAAAGCTCGCGAATAATTTCGCGACCCACGGGACCCATCGTTCTGGCACACCCCGTGTATACAGCGCACGCGCGTGCCACCCTCTAAGAAGGAATAACTTTCTCAAAATTGGAACGGCTCGAGTTTGCTCCCGGTGTCACACTTTTCACTAACAATAATGGGATATGGGTGTATATATGTAATCAAAGCACGCTCTTTCTTTAGTATGTAGAATAGAGATTTTATTTTAAAAGTTCTCGAATAGCACTTCGTCAGACGCGTCCCGAATGAATCAAGAAAATGAAACAGAGGAGCAACAGTTCGATATGAACATTAGAGGATCGAGGGTCCCATGCCCGGGACAATATACAATGCATATCTAAAGCCGGTTCAAACGATCCTTCCTTCTAAAGAGAATAAAAGATCCATTTTGTTCCATTTATAAAATAAACTCCAACAAACAATTATTCTATTGCTGTTATTGAAAGCTGGTGGTGTCAAAAATTCGCAAAACATTCCAGTAGCTCATCCAGTGCTCATCTCCTGGGTACAATCAACTTCAACGATTCCTTGTACGCAGACGACAGATGCAAGGACAGTGGGGTGTGAATGATTTATCGAGTTCACTCCGAATGTTAAACGGACTACTTGATAATTTGTAAAACAAAATTAAAGATTATCGAACGAATTGCGGATTTGATTTTCGACATCGTAGATCCCGACGGCGCGGTGCGCACTCGTTACACCGGAATTCAGCGGTTAGTATAAATACTTTGCACGCCTAAAAAGAGATTGCGAACTTCTCTGTGATTTCTTCGCGTCACTCGAAGGAGACTGTTGTTGAACGAAGTCCATTCACCGAAGCCTCCATTCAATAAGGTTCCCGTTAATTAAGGAGCTTTTCCAGAGAAAGTAGAGAGAGAGAGAGAGAAAGAGATGGAAGAATGGACGAAAGGGAGAGAGAGAGAGAAAGAGAGAAAGAGGTCTATTCTATTTTGGCAAAGCTGCGTTGCGTGGCGAAGTAGGTTTCCTGTTAACAAGGCGCCGCGGTTTCAAAGTGTCTCGGGCTCTTAATACGTCAGCCATTGTGGCAAACAATGTAATTGCAAAAAAGAACTTTCAATTAAAGCTGCGAACACTCGGTGAGCACGCAATGCATACGGAACGAGAGTCCGGAGGTGTACGGAGAGAGAAAGAGAGAGAGAGAGAGAGAACGAGCATTATCCCGACCGGCGGTCGTTCAGCATTCTCGGTCGCTTGTTTTATCGCGACAGTTAAGACTTTTCGCCGCCCACGCCGACAACCGTAACAATTTTACAGTCCGGAGTCGTAAAGTCGGAATTACGGTTGTTTAGGAAAGTGCTGTGCGACTCCCTAATCCGAATTTCGAAGAGAGATAAGCGCGTCTCGGATTTACAGACCGCTTCGGGGAACTTCCTCCGCCAGGCAGCCATGCAAATTAATTACAACACTGATTTCCCCGCCCCCCCCCCTTTTTTTACCCTCCATCTCCATGTCTCCGCGAAATTTTCGTAATTCAACGTCCGCGCAATCGGTTGCGCCGCATCTGCCTGCGGAATGACTCGCGAAACGATCGTTGGATCTTCATGCAACACGCGACAATCGCGGAACACGGTTCGTTATTTCTGTAAATATAATTAGACCGCGAATCTTTGTGCAAAATATAATATAATATATGATACAAAATATAATATATATTTGCATTGATTGCAAGACACAGGAGCGAAATGAAAATTTCTCTTTTCTTTCAATTACTTTATTAACGCTGGAACCACCGAACCAGTCAGAATGACTGGTCCCTAATTATTTCTTTCACAGTTGCAGAAATTACAAAAATGTTTTCATCAGAAATTGTTGAATGAACTTATTCATTGAAGCGCATATTACAACAAATTTATGTGAAGTCTGAATGGATACAGTCTTCTCACTGTTACTCTAGCGTCAAGCTAAAATCAATACGCTGGTGCAATTAAATCTTTTTAATATGTCCACTGCTTTAAATTGTGCTTACCACTTTTTGTCAGAAATGCATAAAATCCGCACTCTATTTATAATATACAGTCATTTCATTGAGCGTTAAAATTAAAGTTGAAAATGAAAAAGAAATTAATTAAAAATGGTGAAAGAAATGCGGCAAATTTAGGTAAAAATTGCGAAGGAAAACCGTATCTCGCTTTCTAAGATCGTTAATGCATAAATACCGCGGAACGAAGGAAATGCGGTATAATATTTTTTCATGTTTGTTAAGGAAAACGTTAAGCGTCAGGCGCTGGGTAAACCCGCCGGAGTATGTTTTGGTGTGAGTCAGGCGACAGAAAATGTCGCGTGTGCAAATCGAACAGGGCGGTCCGCGTCGATATTACCGTGACGTAATATCGTGAAATTCTATTCGCGAGATGCAACGATGCGAGAAGTATTGCTTTGGTGCTCCCGGAGTCCTTTGACGATAGCACCCACACTCACACACACGCGCGCGCGTACAGGCACCATCGCGCGCGTACGGATCTATTTCCCGATAGAGGGACGGCGCGCGGAGACTTTTTCCGATTGGCTCGTACGAAAATCGTTCCACTAAATCTCCGGTTGAATTAATATCGGCCGGAGAATCCCCCGATGTCATAGATCCTATCGCAGTATCGATCCGGGCCGCGATCGTACGCCCGTTACTCTTCTCGAATTAATGAGGGCTCTCGCCGCGCCCCGGCTAATTTCCAGATCATTTTTTCTCGGATTAAAGCGAGCCTCGATCTCGCTCGGCGACGAGCGGATATCGAGTGCAACCATTTTCGAAACGATTGTTCGTTTTGAATCGCTGTTGCGATCGCCGAACGTGAACCTAGCCACTGCCATTTAACGTTGGGAAAATAATGGAAACTGAACAGTTTCTTTCGCGAAGAAACTTATTTGTCTGTGAAAAATCACTATGTGCCTCTTGTTCTGTCCTCTAGTATCCTCCGAAAAATTGAGCTGAGCATCTCGAACCAGAAGGACGTGGCAGCCATTTTTCCAAAAGCATTTCCCACGAAACACCGTTCGCGGTAACAGCACAAAGCCGTATATACGTATCCGTGAGATTTCATCCGATAGAAATCTCGACCGCTTCATCAAAGACTGCATAATTGTAATCTCGGAGATGTTACTGCAAAATTTTCTGCAGATTGGAGCAGCAATCTATCCGACATTCCCGGCACCGTCTTTGAGGGGTTCGTTTCGAGACAAACGCGTTTGAAGTTTCTTCTTAGCAAAGAAAACTTATTGCACACCTTCGGCCGTATTTACCTCGTCGCATTAAAGTAGATTGATTCCCGGAAAATTGAACAAAGGACAATGTAAATGAACACGTGGTTAGCGTCGCTTCTATTAGTAACATTCGCGGGGAGTAGCTACAGATTTAGAAGCTCTGAAACCCAAGCGTCGTGGCAGACCTGAATAAAACATCGAGTTAAATCTGTGTCGAGCATTGTGTTCGACTGGGATCCATCATAAGGTAAAATATTACACGAGCGTTGAGTTATAGCTGACTCAAACGTTGGGGTAGGTCTGGGTCATCGGTTTAGCATAAGAGTTTAGCATAATACTGGCCTCTGTCTCTGGCATGCCGTGTTTCAACAAGCGTCGCGATAAATCTAGCTCGAGCTCGCAAGTAGGAAATTAGAGAGATTGGTTGTTTAATATCAGAACTATTGTATGGAATATACGTTCGCAACTAGTGGAACAATATATACAATACGTACTCACTAGTTGTTCACAATTAATACGAAGTAGAAAGCGCACTAACTGTTCACAATTAATAAAATGATGTGGATTATGTACTAGTTATGACCAACTACTAAATTAAGTGAACTACGTACTACTTGTAATCAACTAGTAAAAGGATGTCGACTACGTACTAGTAGTTCACAACTAGTAAAGTGGAGTGCAGAACGTACTAGTTGTTCACAGCTAGTAAAATGAAGTAAACTACGTACTAGTTAGGACCAACTAGTATAATGATGTCGACTACATACTAGTAGTTCACAACTAGTAAAATGGAGTACAGCACGTACAAGTTGTTCACAACTATTACAACGATGCGGAGTATGTATTCCTAGTTGTAACCAACTAGTAAAATGAAGTGAACTAAGCACTAGTTTTTCACAACTAGTAGAATGTGGAGTATGTAATAGTTGTGACCAATTAGTAAAATGAAGTGAACTACGTACTAGTTACTCACAACTAGTAAAATAAAGTAGACTACGTACTAGTTGTCACCAACTAGTAAAATGATATGGACTTCGTACTAGTTTTTCACAACTAGTAGAATGTCGAGTATGTACTAGTTCTGACCAACTCGCAAAATGATGTGGACAACGTACCGGTAGTTCACAACTAGTGAAGTGGGTGTAGAATATACTAGTTGCTCGCAACTAGTGAAATTAAGTAAACTAAGTAGTAGTTCTTCACAACTAGTAGAATGATGTGGAGTTTGAACCAGTTGTTCAGAACTAGTAAAACGATGTGGAGTATGAACTAGTTGTTCAGAACTAGTCAAATTAAGTGGAGACTGCTACTTCGCAGGTAGTAGTATGGACGCTTCGGAAGCAGCTTTAATCATTGCGATAGATCGACCGTAGAGCCAACAATTTTCCGCATGCAATTTCCATACTAGAAATTTCCGCAGCTCTTCTACGAGCATAATCGAAGTGTATCAAGCTCGTCGCCCGGAAGCTTTTTCTTTGCCCCTCCGGTTAGGAAAAAGGAAGACGCCTCCGCGCAGAGGACCCGACCCGTGAACAATACCGTAGCATAAATTTCTGAGAGCGCGGTGCTCCCTTGTAAAGGAGCAGCGATTTGAGGGCACCGATGCGTTTCGATTAGGTTACTATTAACGGTGTGTCCTCGGTGTACTTCCGCGTGTAATCGTACTTTCATCGATACCCATCTGTCCCCGGGAAGCTCCGTCGAGGCGGGACGAGGAGGTTTCGCAACACGCGTTTCGGTCTCGTATCTCGTTTGCACAAGTGCCGGCGGTACACCTCTCCCGGGCTCATTATTATTCCGCTAATTTGCCTCCGCGAAACCGTTCCTCTGCTCTCCGCCGGCTTGCGAAACCCCCGGCACGATGCCTTCCGCGAGATATTCGGGCACCGGTGATTTCGAATTTATTGTTAACGATCCACCGCGATGGCGCAACCGGCCGTTGCGAGATCCTTGCTCCCCGGGAACCTGAAATCGCACGCGCGAAAATCCAAGCGAAAAATTCTAAACTAAACGCCCGATCCGCTGTGAAATCTACCCAGACTCGTGAAACTTGAACCCTCGACCTCCATAGTCTTTTCCCCCGCGATTTTTTGAACAGAAACGCGGAACGAAATTTTTTGAACTCCTCCCAAAAGTCACGCTGGTGCCTCGACGATGGATCAGGGCGTAGCCGAAACACAGTTCTCGCTCAAAGTGCAATAAAAAATCGCAGATCAACTTTTAAGGGCTCGTTGTAAAGGGGAAACTTTGCTCCGTAAGATCGCGTTGAAAGGGATGCGAAACGAAATTTACTGAACTGCCACGGAGGGTTCGCAATCGAGACACGTAATTTAAGACACCGTCGAGACCGTCGATCTACGCAAGACACGGGGGCCTGTCGTTATCACCGCGTGATAGTTCAGTCTCCGAGTACTTTCTGATTCAGTCCGACGTAAAAGGTTCGGCTTTCGCGGGCTGCTCAAGGCTACTGATAAGAGGAGCTTCTTCGGTGCGGGAATGTAGGCTTCGAGACCGCGGGAATCCGATCACGTTCGCGTTTTGCGAACGAACGTCGCGCGCTGGGAATGAAATTTTTAGGATACCGGATTTTAGGATACTTTCTTCTTCTCTTTTACCGGCGGGGGCCTCGATGGTCGTGACCTCGATACGTCAGTCTCATAAACACGTGGCTCGACGTGAAACTTTTCGGAGATTAATATGCTGCACCGGCCACGGTTCTACCGATTCCTCATTTCTGTTGAACTACTTGAAAATGATTTTTCTGAACGGGTTAGCGTTCAGAGGACAATCTGACGCGAACAGCTGAAACTTAACACGTTCGCGGACGCAAATGCTATAGCATTCGGTTTCATAGTGATGCGAAGTGACGTGAAAGCCAAATTCTATTCATTTAATTTTATACAACCTTAAGTTTTTGTAATTAATATGCATTTCACATTGAAATTTGTTTTTGTAACTAATATACATTTCATTTGTCATTACTAATGACAGTTAAATTATTATTATTGTTTGTTTCTCATCAGATTTCGGATAGTACAACTAGTTTCAAGAAAAATTGCCTGTCTATTTTTGCAGCTCACTGAAATTTTTACTGCCCGTGAACGTGTTAATGAACTTCTGTGAATGTACTAAACCTTTTTTTTTTGGAAATTGTCATTTTGCTATAGTACTGAGGAGACTACACAAATTTTCTTCTCGGTCAGTGACCACGAAAACTAGATCGAAGCAATTTGTTTAAGACTGAGATGTTAAGATTTATGATATTAGTAGAAAGGACATATTTGTACCTATTTCTTTGTATAAGATAAAAATGATTCAGGATGCACATAATTTCGGGTTAAATTTGGGCACTCCTCGTTTCTCAGATGGTCGCGATTCACAAGATTGATACTTCCAAAACGTTTACGGTGGAGCCCCGAAACTTCCAAGCGAATCTCATTCGTCGCAAACGGTGAAACTAGCAGCCTAACTTAAATCCGGAAAATGAGCAGCTACGGTAGAGGGAGAGGCGTGAATTTTAGTTTTATTGGAACCGTAATGAGTGGTCTTACGAGGCTAATGGTTACCTACCTCGTTAATTGCACAAAGTTTAACACGTGCAACTTCATCCCTTATCGTGCAACTATCGAGTTTCTAATTGTAATATGAAATCGCGAAGTCTACGTAAAAACAACGAAGAAACATTATACGGCCATTTCGACAAACAATCTTTACGTTAATTTCATTAAGAGGAACGATTTTATTTACTTGCTCCCGCATTCGTTTTCATAAACATGCAAATCAATTCGATCGATACGATAACGATCTTGAAATGCATAATTATGTGTAACGGCCATGAAAAGTCGGAGGTAACAGTGACTATAAAATTCTGCGCCCCTTAGAGTGATTAGTATACCGTGTCACACTATGCTCGCGTTATCAGAATTGGCTATTAAAAATGAAACAATTTACATTCCATCACGATTAGACTACTTGAATATTTATGCAAAATAATAATTGTCTGCGTGGACATTTACTTCCTCTCGCAATCATTTTAATCAGTTAGAAATCATGCAACGGCGTTTTTAATTCCATTAAAAGTTTTCACTGTTCTGCATCTGGTGTGCCCATTTTTTTCCATAAATGCACGCAATCTAATTATGATATTGCAGAGGTTCGCGCTCGATTTCGTATTACAGCTAACAAAATTGTAATCAAGTCTCTCTGTTTTCTTGTCCGTGATAAAATGTATGCAGGACATTTGTTAAAATTCCTTCGTAGACAGCGGCGTAAATTTTTACTCTCGTCTTCTTTTCTATAACATCACAAAAATTTACGTCACTCTCGAAATGCTAAGAAATATCTTGCACAAATTCCATTACAAACAAGATAACGGAGAACCAATTACAAATTTCTATCGGTCGCCGCGGTGAACGAGAAACAAAACGACTCTTAAATCTTAATTAACTTCGCGTTTTATACGTTTCTAATTATCAATCCTCGCGGCACCGGCTCCGAGAGAATGTCCCTTGGCCGTATTCAATTTCAGTTCCCCGGCCGTCGCCGATCGTTCTAACGAAACTGCAAATAATGGGGCACGCCGGGTAGGCGAGGCTCCGCGAAAACTCGAATTTAATAACATCGTCGCTTCCGGGTCCGGTTTCCGCGATGATGGATGCGGCGCACACCATTCTCGGGACATAAGTCTTTCGCGACACGGATCCGCGAGTTTCGCGCGTGTCTCGAAGCTCGCGGCAATAACTTCCGCCCGGAAAACACGTACAAAACGCCCGAGTTATGGATTTTACAAAGCGGTTTCGGCTTCGCGGCGGCGGCGACGACGACGACGGCGACGCCGACGTCACGCGATACGTCGCTTCGGGAACTATAACTCGCCGTCCGTGTTCCGAAGAAACGGCTGCCGGGCAAAGCGAAGCTTTCAGAATTCGCGACAGAGTTTTCTGCGCGAGATCACGCGCTCTCGACTCGATGATCATTCCGCCGCGACGAATGCCTTTGGTCAGTTTTGCGGCAAAATAAAAGCTTTTGAGAAATTTAACGGGAAACCCAAAACGACCGGTCTCGCGTTATCTGAAAATTGTTGGCAAAACGAATTTCTCAGATCAAGCATACATCTTGTCATGCGTATAACGCAATACGGTGCCAGGTATTTGTTAATGCTCGGTAAGTTTGATGTTAACCCCTTGCACTACGATGTATTTTACGTTTTACGATGTATTTTAAACGTTTTCGGTGATCAGAACTTTTTTGTAATTCGTAATTTCCTAAGGAAAGGAAAGAATTTATGTCTATTGTATGCCTGTATATTCTTCAATAATTGTACATTAGGAATGCCAAATTGAATTGTATTTCCTTTCAAAGGAAACTTGTATATAACATACATATTTATTAGACTCTGTCCAGAATCTTCATCACGAGTCAGACTCGTGAAAGTAGTGCAAGGGGTTAAGGAGCATACTGTGGGAATGTTTGATCACTTTTACGGAAAAATAAAATTGCCACTGAATGATTTATTTTAGATAAAAGGGGAACTTGTGATAGAACTGTCGCGAAGTGAGGGATGTTTTTGCACCTACAAAATTATGCTTTTTAAAAAAAAATTGTTAGTTACATCTTGTTGCGCGATATTTCAATAAGACTTGCTAAAAAACTCATCGCTCTGTCTTGATTCTATCGGGAGCTGTGCGATTCTGTCCAAAAAATGGCCAAATGTAACCGCTGTGTGGCGTTTGTTTCTTTTTTCGAAAAAGTGGAAGCTTGAGGAAGTGTGACGAGAATGTTTCCCATATTCCGCAACATTGCAGCTACAGTTTGCACAAAATTTCATCTCTGTGTCTTAACCCTTTGCACTCGAGTGGTGACTCTGAAGCAGGACTAGAAATTGTTGTGGCATTATCTCAAAAGAAATAAGAAAAAATATTACAAAATATATGTTACATTACAAAATTTGTACTTAATAGATTACTAAACGTTTAAATATTATATGTAGAAATCGGACCAGTTCCGTATGAATAAAATGAGAATATTCTAAGACGGAAGAAAAATTTAGTTTTAGATTGAAGATAGCGCCGACAAAGTGCATAGTGCAAATTCTATCAGGTGCTGCGCGATTTTGACCCAAAAATAGCGAAACGTTGCCGCTGTGTGGCGTTTCGTCGGTTTTTTTTTCGCAGAAAGAGAGAGGCACGGAAAGAGAAAAGACAGAGAGAATTACTAAACAAATCGCCGGGGTGCAACGATCCGAAGGCTCGGCAACGTGCCCGTGCACTCGTAAAACGAAGCGATGCGCCACTTTGTTTCGGTCGGTATGTCGATTCTGCGTCAATAGCGTCGCGTTCGATTGCGGGCCACTACGGCGAGAGAATTAAAAGGACGCCCGCCATTGGTAACGGTTAAGAGAATTGTTTTTCCCTCTGCCCTGGTGACGTTTCGTCGATTCCCGGCCGTCCTGCGGGAGAGGACGATCTTATCTACGCCTCCAGCAAGACGAATTATTGGAATTTCCGTTTCGGCTCGTCTTATTCCTCTCGTTCGACGATTTCGCTGCCGGTTGCCTCGCGTATCGTGTTGGCTGGCTGATAACGCGCGCCAGACGTATTAAAAACGGCTCCGCGAACGGCCGATAATTTTTAATCAAATTTCTACCTCGCCCTGAAAAACCAATTTGGCCTACAACGTTCTGCGCATTTTTCATTAAACGCTGCTTGGACAGGACAAACACATTTTTCCACCGTGTTTCGCGAAACTTTTTGTAATTGTTCGCCGAACGGAAGATCAACACTTAGCGTCGGTCTTTTCTCCAAAATTTATGTATCTCGATCCCTGATTCACGGGGTAAAGCAAAGAACACTGGGAGAAGGCGTTCGCAAGAATGAAAATTGAAAAATCCCGCGTAGCAGGTCGGATTCCCGCAAACTTGATTAAGCCTGTTAGAACGGGGGTTGTTTATTCTGTTAATTGAGGCGCTACCGTAAGTGGTGTACCTGTTGTTGTGTGCGCAGCTGAGGTTCCAGACCGCGAAATCCTGCTCAAACATTTGGCAAACACGCGCGAACGGCACCGTGCGCGCGCGCGCGCGCCGAGATCCGATCAAAATTCCGCAGCGTGGAAATCATGTTCTGTAACGAAATCCCGACGGAAACTTTTCCATCGCGTTGCTCCGCTCCTCCGTTTCGACGACAGAACGTATTCAGTGCAGTCGGCGCTACTTCTCGGACGCCCGGTATGCAGCATTCGGCCGTCCCATAAATTCTGGAGAACTCCTTATTGATTTACACCGGGCCAAATAATTTCGTGCAGTACGCGATCTCTGGCAAAGCTTCGCGAAGTATAATTGCGACTCGGAGAAGTTCTCCGCGATTGTTTAAATGTTATTCAGGAGATGTTCCTCTGATATTGGATCCGTAAGGTTCTTTCTTAAAGTTCTGTCGCAGAGCTCGAAATAAACCGTAGATCATCTTTGCATTTATCCCAGTTGCTTCCTTCCTTCTCTCTATCGAAATCTTAATCGCGTTTTAATTGATTTCACTTTAATGGAAGGATTAGTCTTCTTTAGAATTTTTTTATGCAGAACCAGAGTCGCCAGACCAAGACTTGCCCCCCCACTCTAATTTCCCCATGCGTCCGGCCGGTCACGTGACGTAACGTCTCTGTCATGTATACTCCGGTACTGGAAGAGTAAAAAATGTTCCAAATACTAAATCCAACTCTATGTTTGCTAGATCTTCATCGTGCAGCTATGAACTGTCTAAAAATAAATTCTCTCAATTTGCCACTCTATGCCAATTTATCACTGGAATTTTTTAATAGCACGATACAGGAGAAAACTCGAAAAATGCGATTATGAAACGATACTGCAATTCTATGCCATGATCCTTGACGATCGCGCGCGTTTCAGCTTCGTCAGATCCTCTCGTTTCATTTTAAGGCCGGAACAAGGAAATGCCATCAGCAGTATTTTCTTGATTGCCTCCATAAACTGCATGCTTACATTCGAAATCATTAAGCGCATCTTCATCTGTCTGTGCTTCCCGTCGAACGAACCGTATACACGATCGATCTAAAAAGCCGTTCAGTTCGATAAAATTTGAATGCATAGTGTTGTCCATCTAGGAAGTTTCGTTTGATCGCTATGCGGGCCGGTTTGCGGGCTGAATGGCAAGAATTATTCGAGCACTGTGTACACTGGGTGCGGCAGTTGCTGCGGTTACACCGGAACCGATGCGATTTCTGTTGAATTTACACCGAAACGATAAGATAGGCCTGTTTACCGAACTGTTCTCAATACGTCGCCTCGTTTCCCATAAGTAGAGTTCACCTGACGGCGCTGCACGAGAACGTTTCCTTCCTTTTCCTTGTAAACAGGCGCGAGCAACGAATGACCAACTACGACCATATTTTCGAGCACATCAATCGCCGGGAAATAAAATCTACCGAATTCGACAAAATTCGAGTTGAAATATCTCTCGAACCAAGATATTCTCGACATACATGGGTCAATTTTTCACGGAGAATCACGAGCTGTATCGAATAGTTCATAGAAAGATATATGTTTCTATATTGAGAAATGAAGGTGACCTGGTATCACCGAAACCTTTTCCTCCATAAAGAAACTGTTACTGTGGTCCTCTTTGTACTGGAGAACTTTGACCAATAAAGTTTTTTCATATTTTCAGTGGAGATAACGATGTGCTAATAACTGCTAGACTGCCTCCGGAACCGGAGGATCGTTTGATCGCGCCGAATCCGTGAAAACGATGTTTTGCTCGCATTGAATAGTTAAAGATCAGCAGGAAAGTTTCCTGGAACATTGTTTTCGCGGCGATACAGACACGGCGATCGATGATAACGTCGGGCCGCGAGTTATTTTCGTCAGTTTCGGAAGTTTTCTCCGGTTCCCTTCGCCGGTAAATCACCGGGCGATCCCGTGGATCCTGGGCGAGAAGCAGAAACCAGCGGTTTTGAACCCCGCGAGGAACAATGGACTGCGGGACGGGACCCGGCGAGAAATTAAATCATTCCGGCGAGTCAATTACGCTCGCAAGACGATAACGTGGGGGCACGGTGTACGAGGACGCTCCCGTAATGCATTCCGCGTTGCATCGGATCGGCTTTATGGCTGATTTCGCCGCGCGCGAACGACTGTATCGACGCGCCGCGCGCGCGAATAAATCCTGTCGCTGCACGGTGCCGCGGTTTCGCGAAAACACGACCAAAATTCGATACGACCGGCTTCTCCTGCTGCGGTAGAGACTTGTTCTGTATAGATCGCCGGGTCGAATGCAGCTCGAGTTTTTTAAAGGCAGTAAACGGTTGCCGAGATACACGGCATTGAAGTTGAACAACTTTTAAGCTCCCCGTTATCTGAAACAGTCGAGCGCGAACGTATAAACGGCCTTAGGATTGCATATCTAATAATAATAATACAGTCGGGTCCGTGCTGTGACCAGTGTCGCCAGATGAGGGGAGGGAGCGCGAATGGAGGGGAAGAAGGTGCCTTGCTCCCCCACTCTAATTTCCCCTTCTACCGCGATATTCCTCACGCTCCCGCCGTGGACCAATCACGTTGTGCCTTTCTCGAAGATGAAACCAGAACCATTTGAAAATGAGACTGGAAAAGAGCCACACTATGCAACCGCGTTAGATTTAATATTAATACCATGTACAATTGCGAAAAATCCAGCTGGATAACTGCTGTAATTAATTTGTGCAGCTCAAACACAGATCTCTGCGTTCCAGGCATTTGTACAGACGGCTTATTCGACCGTGAAACAATCAACGAATGCAAGAGCAGCTGAGGAACGAAACATCCTGCAGAACCCTACGCAAATATAATAAAGTTTTGCTGGTCAAAAAAAGAAAAGAGAAAATTTTGTTCAGCACTAACGAAACTTCTCTTTCGTCTTCAAATATTCTAGAAACGATAGTAAAACCAATTTAATTCACGCGAAATGATATTTGCTAGCGTATCAACATTAATTACATGCAATTTAGAATTTGTTACTTGTTTATTACACCGTACGGTAAACATGTAGAAGATAAGCAGTTGACTGTTATTTTTGTTAGTCGCTGTAATCAGTAGATTAAGTAAAAAAAGTATTCCTGTTCATAAATTCTTGCGTTATCTGCACACTTTTGTATGCCACCTATTTTGTTTTGCCATAAATGCATAAAACCCCCAGTCTAGTAGTCGTCACTTCGTGCATATCTTCATGCAAATTTTCGAAATTTCGTTAAAATGTAAAGAACCCGAAGGAGAGAGGGGACCGCCGATTTTCCGCCATTATCGCGAACCCTATCTGCGACTCCTTATCGCTGTTTTCAACATTCGCGATGCAAGCCGGCAGCCCCAATTATGCGAACGGTGGCCGACAATACCGGCGATACAATGAAGATCGCGCGAATACCGTTATTACGCACCGCTTTATACGGGTCACAAAACCGGCATCGAGTTTTTCCGGGTAACGCGAAATAAATTAACAATCCGTTGCGCGGCCGGAAACGCGTGCGAATTGATCAATACGTATACCGTAGTGCTCGATTCAATTTGCAAAATCTGTTACGCTCGAATTTGCACGGCTCTTCGAACGTTCAACGCCACGAGCACTGCGGAGCCTTCTCTCGATAGACGAGGAAAAAGACTAAAATTACCAGAGGTAAGTAGACAAAAAAATTTCAGAGTTAAAATCAAATTAATTAATTTTTTTTTTAATTTAATTTTAAATTTTTGTCTTGCCTTTTCAAACGTAATGGATTGTCGAGATTTTTCTGGTTAAAACGAGTCCAAACACGACGTAAATCGGACTAGTTTTACGGACCTGATGTGAACAACAAAATTAGGAACATTCGCATGATTGCGATATATGAAATCTGTAAAAGTAGACCGATTTATGTCGTGTTTGGACTCATTTTAATCGGAAGAATCTGGACAATCTATTAGTACCAGATTTGGGAATACAAGACGAGAATTTCTGAATTTGAAAGTTTGTTTTTGTCTAATTTCCTTTTGAAGTCTCGAAAGCCGATACTCGACGCGTTTATCTCGAGTCGAATCCTCGAACAGTAACGCAAGAATTTGACTTCGAGGTCCCAAACTTCGCAAATTTAAACGAGCACTGCTGTATACAGTTTCGCCTGGATCGCGTCCGTGAAAAAAATATATATATCCGCTTAATTGTACGCCCGCGCACATTTATTTTCCGCCAGGCCGCGGACTCAATTAAATTCTCCCCGCAATTATCTATATATTATTCCGCGAAAGACTCTGCCACGCTCCTATTTCGCGCTAATTGTGAAAAACGGTTTTTCAATTTTGCCGCGTCGCAAACGCTGCGCACCACTTCCGGTAAATTTGGCAGTCGCGGTCGTCCCATGAGTTCATTAGCGAATTTACGATCGCGAATATTGCATCAGGTCGAATCCCTGACGCGAAATAGATAAAATCAATTTTGGGACTCGCTGCACAATATTAGTAAATTAATTAACCGTCCGGGTATACAATATTTCACCGGTCGATGAAAAATAGACTTTATTAATTAACCCCCCCAATTCGTTCAAAAGTACGTTTGTGGTAAAATTAATTTTCGATTCAGATATTCCTAAAGCTATGATCAGTTCCGGGACATTTGACTAGCGCGGTCGTTCCGTGCTTCTCCTCGCGAAGTTCAAAAACCTCGATATGGGTTAGATTTAAAATACGTCTCCAGATAAAAATCGAGCGATTCGATTATAAGGAAAGAATTACAAGAAAGGACGAGCATGCCGAAGAATGTCGTGAATAATTTTCGTTAAAGCGTCAGGAGTGGCCTTTAAAGGTTTCACGCACAAAAGCCGATAACCTGCAGTCTGTACAGAATATTATTTCAATAGTGTAGAACCCATTCAATGCTAAACCGTTTAACTTGAAAAACGAAGTACCATATTATGACAAAAATATCGAAGACACGATCCGATCGAACCGTTCCCATGATAAAGAATATTTCATTCACTTGAAATTTCGCTTTCCACGTCAAATATTATTTTACCCGAAGCGCAGTGTACAGTGTTTTCGTTGAAATTTCATCCGAGCCCCCGGGCTATCGAAACAAAGCAGCCAGAAGGGAAAAAAGATATCAAACGATCGAAGACAGTTAATGCGTGCGTATATATGTAGGTAATCGCGGACGCGGACAAATCGCCTGTTTTCGGCACTTCTCGTAGTTCGGTTATCAATGCATACATAGAGGAAATTTTTTACAGACAATTATATCTACCAATATAGTTTATAATTTTAACAAAAAAAAATGTATTATTACATAGAGGAAATTTTTTGCAGACAATTATATTTACCAATATAGTTTGTAATTTTAACAAAAAAAAATGTATTATTACAAATTAACAAATTTATTTTTAAAAACTAACAAGTTTAGAAGAAAATTAATAATAAATGAACCATATGTAAAATTGACAATAATAAACTTAAACTAATTATAATACTAGTGAATAAAATTAATAAACTCAACAAAATGTTATCCGAGCATGCTGCAAATTTGTTAATGCATATGCAATGGTTATTAGTCACAAAAAATTACAATAAAATTAATGAGTTGAAAAACAAAAAAAATATTTTTAAGCATAAAAGAAATTGTTAAATGATTTTTGAATGAATAACAATATGCATTTCCTGCTAACATGCAGTTCTGCCAAAGGAAATTTTCGTCCATCGTGAAATAAAAATGCAGTGAGATGTGCCGACTTGTCCGCACTGTGACGCGTGTTACGACGAGCTACCGGTGAAACGCAAGTCTCAATTATGCTAACCTAACCCAGGCCTTCAGAGAAATCGCTCGTTACAGATAACGCATGAAATGCGCGCGAAAAGCAACCACTCACCTCTTATCGTCCAATTACTAAGCGAATGTAGGACTCGGGTTAATAGCTTCATTTTTCTAGGTATTTTCACTTGATCCCATTGTGATCGTCGCTATTCAAACGTAACGCGCAGAGAAAAACGCCTGAAGATGGTTTCTAACCTCAAAGTCGACTGTGCTTTGTTCGATTTGGATTTTGGCGCAGGAAGGGAGGGAGGACAGCGCGGCAATTACGAATTCATCTACCACGTTTTCAAACTTAGATCACAGACGAGGTATAGGATAGACCTATCATCCAATTTTGGGGCACGTAACCCCATTTTCGTGCCACATCCTGTATTAATAATTGAAACTAAAATTTGCTGGCAGCATCCTCAGTGATAGGAATTAAAATCGAAAATAGCTTTTTATATATATATATATAGTAACTGCAGTCTCGCGAATACGAGAAAATAAACGAATAATTCTAAAAACCTCTGATTTTTTGAACAGTCGATATTTCAGAACATGAGACATGAAGTCCCATAAGATGATGTTTCCACCCTTATACCTCGTCTGTGCTTAAACCATATATACTTTTCAAATGATGAAAAAGAATGACACCGCGCATTATGCAAATCGTTCGTCTACGACAAATATAAGTTACGTAAATGTGCCGTTTCCTAACCTAGAAGTTTTACAGTTTATCTCGCCGCTGTGTTGGTTAGGATACGGCATCCTGATATAATAGAGACAACATTTGCAATACTAACACGCTATGTATAATGTGTGAATCATGACGATAGTGAAGATACACAGAGAACCGGAGAAAGGATTGCTCTACCATTTGTTCTCTTATTTCAGTATTCTGATTTCAATTTGCTTCTACAATATCAAGCACATTGAATAAATAATAACAATACTTGGAAACAGAAGGAAGGGTTGTCTCCTTATCGTTCCCTTATATCAGGTATGAAAATAGAAACTGGGGCAAAGTAATTTCATTCGCAAGAACAATGTTTCGAATTACGCCAATGCCTGGTAATTTATTATGGTAATACTGTACCATGGTGAATAAATAACAAAGAAGCACAGAAGATTGAGAAAGAGTCGTTTTATTGTTCTTCTCTTTAGCAGGAAAATAGAAAGGGATTAGGTTACAGCTGCTTAAAATTTCTATTAGGGTTCCCCCCGCCTTGATGTGCCCCCACCTTCAGGGACGGTGGATTCGGGGGTTCAGGGCGTGAGCTGACCCCGGCCCCCGGGAGGAGTTTCGCTCCCCCCTTGTTGAGACGGCACCCCCCGGGATTATTCTCGATGTAGGGGGTGTCGGTCCGTCCCTCCCCTAGGGGAGGGGGATTCGTAGGGGGTTTGGGTAGGAAGATCGCGCCTGTGACGGCCCTTCTTTCCGGTGGCGGCGTCTTCTTGCCTCGGCCGGGGCTGGTTCCTCCGGGAAACCGGCTCCGAGCGGGGCACGAAGACTCCGGGAGCTGTGAGTGGACCGAACTGGGGCTCGGGAAGCCCAATCCGAAGGCTCCAGGGATGGGGACACTGGGCGGGTCCCTCCGGTCTCATAGCTTAGGCAATGGGAGGGGGCTAACCCCCTCCCTCGGGTAGTATGTTAGCTGGGAGGTGTCCTGTTGAGTACTCGTGATCCAGGCACCTCCCCTTTAGCCTAGGTGGGCGTAGATTTTTAGTGGGTAGTCTCTGGGGTATCCCCTTGGAGACAGTCCCACATAACTCCGGCCTCCCCCAGGGAGCCGGGGTATGCAAAAAGCATTTTTCCACGGAAAGAAAAGATTCCTATTAGCGGGCAAGGGATTTAGCGGAGTGGGGGGTAGGCCACGCAGCTGTGACAAATACTTGCCCGCGGGGGCGTGGCCTCCTGCCCACAGAGGTGTGGCTTCGTGCCCGCCGTGTACGCCCAGGACAAGAGAATCGCCGCCCGTGCGGGCAGACGCTGAACAGCTCTGCGTTATGGTAAATAATTCCATTCATTAAAGCAGTGTCGCGACTGCCGTCAATGGAGGGTTTCGGGCAACATTTTCGTCGAGTGTCTAGTTAAATGGCGGCTTGAATTTAGCATCTCGCCCCTAAAAAATGGGCTTTTCAGAGGAGAAGTTTGCCGAGCCTCGATTCCCGCGGCTTTTTGAGGCCGCTCAACGAGTCGGTCTCGTCTACGGTTCTCCGTCCCGCACTTTCCGTCTCCGTTCGTTCTTAACCTCGTGACGGCCACGCGACGATAAGCTCGTGTTATATGTTATTACCGTTAACGCGGTCGTTTAAAATTCCTTCGCGTGGAATTGAACGCGATACGAACGCGACATTGGCACCGGCCGGGGCGAGGGGGGTTGGATGGGACGAAGAAGAAAAAAAAGAACAAAGTCATTCAGGTATTCGACGAACTCGAAAACGTCGGATGTAGTGCATAAAATATGAGGCCGGTCGACATTTCACCGCTTCGAGAATAATTAATGCGAGACCGGGGGAACAAGCGGGTGTAGGCGAAGGCACGTTACCAGGTTTGTGGCGCGTAATGTAATTGGTGTATGTGTCGGTTCGAAACTTTTGGCCCCTCCCTCCACCGGCGCGACGGACGAAAAAAGAATAATTCAGACAGAATTATACAGTCTCGAGTGACGTCGAGTATTCCACTTTCTAACGCCCGATAAAAAAAAAGATTGGTGTCTCTCCACGTATGCCGATGATACCTTATCGACCGGTTCGATCCATTTCGTAACACTTCGTAATTCACGTCGGAAAAATTGTCGATGAAAATGGGACAGATAAGTGTGGTTTCGAAGAACTGTGCACAGATATCCGTCTCGACGATACGTACAGATTGAAATGAAAAAAATATTGATCGCGCGGCGCGGGAAAGAAAGCCGGCCTTGATTTGTTCGTTTTGGTGTTCGAACGCGAACGAAGCGACGACAACGCTCTAACAGCGTTCTAATCGGTCCACGTGATGCGACAATGTCATAACAACGAGCCAGTCAGGCCAAAAACATTGACAATATTTTTCGCGTGACGCAATACCGATGACAACCACGAATGCGCTAAAAGCGCGCGTAACTTGCGGCGAAGTAAATGATTCGATTATACGACTCGAATATAACCGTACTAATCGCAATGCGGCAGGTAGGGGGGTGTAAACTTGCCGTTAGCAAAATTGTGAGGGGAGGGAGAAGGAAGGGGGATCCGCATTAATTCTCAAGCGGCGGAAATTCATTTATCGACGGGCCGTATTGCAACGGCAATTTTCCGAAAATTCCCGGGCCCCGGTGTGTATTCCGCGTAATGGAATTGCCTCGCTTGTAGATGAACCTCTCCCCCAACCTTCATTCCACCCGGTACGCGCAAATCGTACGCGCATTCGTCGTTAATGACAGTTTAACTAAATCCACGGATCGGTCCATTATCGTTCCGATACGATTCCACGAATACCATTTCCGTAACGAGCAACAATCGTGACTTTCACGTGTTTCGGCCGTAATCGCGTTCTCCCGAGCCTATTGTCCCCGTAGAACCGCTGCCAGAAGAGCTCCGCTGGAATCGCCGCCGGCCATATCTCATTCATCCTATCAAGAAAGAGACCATAAAATTTTGCATTCTGGAGAAAATGCTGCCAAACCCGTCTCCTCCATCTTATTCAACGAAACGCCCCGCTAATGGCTCGCGAACGATATAAATTTTCCGCTTTTCCGCTCTTCTCGAGTTCACTAGGGCAAGGGACCCAATTACCGTGCCTATATTAATTAGACATAATTTTAAAGCTTACGAATATTAAAAAAGAGATATGTAACATATACAGTGACTCCCATTAATATTCGGATGCTCTTAAAAATCGCACAACTTTGTCAATATTGTACAAACTGAAAAGAACGTTTGAATAAAATTACAATTGGTCGAAATTGCGGAGAAAGTACTGAAAGTTGCATTTTGCAACTTTTTTATACGAGCTTGTATTGAACGTTTTGTACATTTGTATCAATTATACATATTCTGAATATTTCATCCAAATTGGTGAACGTTGCAACGATTTTTATGAAATTCTCAGAATATGTATAATTCATACAGATCTACAAATCGTACTTTCTAAGTTTTCGATTTAAGTCCACATAAAAAAGTTGCAAAATACAACTTTCAGTATTTTCCTGCAATTTCGACCAATTGCAATTTTTGTAAAAAATTTGTTTCACTTTATTTAGCAAGCCAATTGTGTTAACTTCTTAAAAAAAATTCAAATAGTATAGTCCTATATTGACAATGTTATGCGATTTTTAAGACCGTCCAAATATTAGTGCGAGCCACGGTATATTAACTGTAGCAAACTAATTGTTCTAATATTAAACAACTGTCATTTTCAAAAGTGCCCGAGTACTACTGTGCACGTGCCTCGCGTCAACATCGAAGTATCTCATATTCGCATTCCGAATTAAAAATAAATGAAATATGAATAATAGCGCGAGGAGGTTCTTTTGTATCAATCGGCGAAGGTATCGGGTAACTGCATAACGCGAGATCAGGTCTCGATGCACGTGTCCTTGCAGGTCGGACGACGCGTCGGTCAACTCGCTCATCAACCCGAGCGAACTTCACGAGGTACCTTTCACTCGTTTTATTAATCATTACCGAAGTATGCCGTCTATTCCGCAGACGCGGCCGGTGAGAACCGGCTTTCCTTCATCAATAAAATCGCCTTTGCAACGTGTTGTAAAGATGAGTCATACCGAAACTATGAATGATATCATATTAATTATCTCCGATCTTCGATTTTCTACCGACAAGAAACCGGTACGGCGCTGCATCGTTCGAAAATACATTCTGAAAAAGTTACAACTACTGTGGAGGTACCAATTACCGTGCCTGTATAAATCATACTTATTTTTAACGCATAATGAATATCGATGCGCCAAAAATGATATACTTCCGTGAAAGGAGTGACTCCTGAAGTCATTTGAAGTAACTTTTTCCTTTACGAAAATCTTCTCCGCGGCTTCGTTAAGGAGTTATCAACGAAAAACGCGGACCAATCAGAGCGCGGCTACAGCCGACGAACTTCTGCTCAGCCAATGCCATCGCCACGCTCAGCGGGACTTGTCGCCGTCCGCCATAACCGAGCTCTGGTTGGTCCGCGCTTTTCGTTGATAACTCCTTAACGAAGCCACGGAGAATATTTTTCCAAAGGAAAGAGTTACTTCAAATGACCTCAGGAGTCGTCCCTTTCAAGGAAGTACATTTTTGGGACACCCTGTATAACATGTATTAACTGATTTCAATGAAAAAATTTAATGTCTCTTTTAATATTCACTATGCTATAAAAATAAGTACGACTAATCACAGTAATTGGTACCACCGCAGTAATTGGGTCCCTAACCTTCAAACTGAATGTCCAATATCAACCATGACAGAGAACGTTCGATTAAAATCGTTGAGATGACTTTTGGATGATTAGAGTAATAAACTAGATCTATAGCTTTGGTTGTATTATAATTTTTTAAACAAAGTTCGAACGGGGGGGGGGGGTCGGATCTTGGGAGTACAGTAAAAGACGAGCAGGTGTGCCGCATTCCTTTAAACGGAACCCCGACGTACCCGGCGGAGTAAGATTACTGGTTCCACGAGCAACAAGACCAACCAGACAGAATTCGCGGGTCCGGTTCCACGTCGAATCGAACGTGAGACGCGGGTACTGCGGATGGAGCGAATACAGTAACCTACGGGGGGTGTCACCCTCCGGATCCCGAGCTACACTAACGTGTAATGCGAACACATATTCCACCCGCATTTTTGTATCGGTCACAGTCGGGGATGGCAGTAACCCGCAAAGTTAGGGGGTCGTAAACCCCAATCTGGCACGCCGATTTGTAAGAGGAAACGAACGACTAATTTTTGTAGGTTCCCGAAAGCAAAACGATCTACCACCGAAATAGTTGCTGGTTGGCAAGAACAACTGTGCAAGACCACGCGGTGTCAACTAGCAACTCTGCGTGCATTCACGAACCAATCCATCCTACTCCTCCTCGGAAACCTAACACTTCGACTCGGCCATCCATCCGAGCCGTCAACAACAATGATCATACGTGGAAGTAGCGTTCACTGGCAGTGTACCGTGCCCGTGTTTCGACAGCTGGCAGTTCGGAGTTCAAGAGACCACTCGAACATGTAGCTCTCAATAACGTCACCATATTCGTTCCACTCGGCACATATACTCGCGCACGAGGAATCACAAAGTGGGCGAAGCGAGAAAACAATCTTGCCACGCGTTAGCTCTTCGCACACATGCTATGCGTATCAAACGGTCCCGTTCGCGAGGCAAGAAAGAAAGAGGACGAAACACCGTGCTATTATCTTCACAGACTTCTGCATAGAAAAAGAAAGGAAAAATACAGTCGATGCATCGTCCTTGTCCCCCGACCGAAAACATTCCGCGATAAAGACATATCTCTGTTCCAGGTGTGCTAGGCCCGTATAAAGGGTTAAGCGAGAGAGACACGCTCGAATACCACGCATACATCTATCCACGCAGCACCGTTAACTTGCACACCACATGGTCGGGGGAGATCGGTCGCGTGTCACTCGGGGAAAGAATATTTTTGCTCGGATCTATTTACCCAGGCCTCGGTGGATCGTGATCGACGGTGACGTTGAAAAGGCTGAGCCGCACAGAGGTCCGGGATTCGGAGGTTCACTGTCGGGAGATCGGTTACCGGACGAACACACTGTATAAACGATGCCGGCGCGGAATTCCTTACACGCGTAACTGTTCGACGCTCGGAGGATCCCGGACACACGGAACGTATCGCGGCGAAATCTGAGCCGAAAAAGAGGATCCGTGAAGCTGGACGAGAGTGGAAAGCAGGACGCGGGTCTGCACGCACGCAGCGAGGCTCTCGGAGGCGCCAGGTGCGACTGGACACGATTCAAGATTCGAACGAACGCACTCTCGGAGAGTTAAATGCAAAAGACGGAGCCGAAGGAATATCTCGCCTTGTCACACGCGTACCGCTCCCGTGGCGTACGACTGTCTTCCGCCAGCGGGCCGCTCGATTACTACAAATCTCATTGATACACACCTTCTTGTGACCTAGTAACGAGAACACCTCCAGATGCACATCCCGTGCGTCGCACATACGTGTACATCCGACACTGCAGAGCCACTGAGCATCGCCGAGGTTAGGATGGCGAAGTGGGGACACCTGTTCGACATCCGTAACCAGCACCAGCACTTTCTATGCTCCCCGATGGCCGTGCGTGGGGATATGCCGTCTATCGATACCCTTTCCACGACTCGCCGATGCACGCACTATCGAGAACCGCCTCGACTACCTCGAGATTTATCGGACGCGGACCGACCGTTCTGCGGCCGCCCCATTCACTGCCGACTCGCCACCATTGATTCGCCAATCGCCATCGCAGCTCCATCCGTGGCCGTTCTTTGAACTAACCTCGATCTTTCGCTTGGTCGGTAAACGAGAGTGCTCACGCCCGGTTTTTGGCGTTCCCGATATAGTGCTGACATCTGCTCAGCTTTAGCACGGCACAGAACCGGGCCGTCTTTCCTGGAACAGAACCGGGCCGCCGTATAGCATAAAACCGAACGCACTTTATTTTTTTAAACAGAATTAGAACGTGGAGCTTAATTGTTTTACATGAAATATATAAACTAACATGTAAATCTTGTGTACAAAATCTAAAATTAATATAAATTAAGTATAATATTAACTGCAATGATACGTATTTTATTTTTTTTTCAATTTTGTAAGTTTAAAAGCGACCATCCTGAATATTAATTTAATAATGATCTATTGTCCTCAACATTATCTTAAATTTTTTCATATATTTAGCTACTGTTATTATTAATTTAAAAATTTTTCTTTCGTGAATAAATATTTCTTCCACCTCAGCACCATAAGATTTTTACTGAATGACTTTGAAAACACATTAGAACTATTTTTAAATAAT
>CM052139.1:3359433-3419138 GCA_028454255.1 Halictus ligatus | reverse complement strand
TTTACAATATATCTTTTTTATACAGTTGTATAAAAACAGATGTTGTATACAACAGACACAACTGTATGATGCCAGGCCATGAAAGCCTCAAATCCCTGATATGTTTTTTATGTATCAATTTTGATAACTAAAATTTCCTAAGCCACATTACATGACCTCACATAGAATGGATTTCAGATTCAGTTTTATTTACCTTTCAGAAACAATTGTAGTGTTTGTTGAGCTAGACTTAGAATGTCTTCTGTGTCGACTTCGTCGAGATTTTCTTTGGCTCTTACTTCGTTTTGGATGTTTCGGAGGCACCAAAACTTTTTCAAGGGCGCGTAGGATTTCATATTCGTATATCTTCTGTTGTTTATGCTTCTCATGCCGCTGCAGTCGTAGTTGTTCCAGCCTCCATTCTCGCCTCCGTAACAACCTTTTAATGGCGTCGTGTCGTGACGATGCCTTTCGTTCCATTTCTGCAGCAAATAGTAAAAGAAGAATTAAAAATATGAAAATTCTTTTTAAATTAATTTATTCTCAACCTTTTTTTAAAGTCATGTACGCATAATGTTGGCATGCAATGACATTTTAAATGCAGAGAAAATTATGGTGAATAAGTACAATAAGAAAAATGAAAAAATTTGCATGTAAAGATGCAGATATTTAAAAACGAAAATAATTTAATCTCGCGGCAAAACGAACCGAACACGACACAAATCAGAATATAGATGAATTTCTCAAATTGCAAGACTCTCAATCTCACTGCTACCTGTTACTACCCTCTCGACCTTTCTCTTACGGTGGCTTGTACTTGTATCGATTCTTATGGCGGTACTAGACAGGATAGTACGGGGTTTCGACGTTCCCACTTTCGTGACATCGCCGCTTTAGCATGGTACAGAACCGTGTCGTCTTTCCTGGAACAGAACCGGGCCGTCTTTTAGCATGGCACAGAACCGGGCCGGCTTTTAGCATAAAACAGAACGCACTTTATTTTTTTAACCAGGATTAGAACGTATGGCTTAATTGTTTTATATGAAATATGTAACTAACATGTAAATCTTGTGTACAAAATCAGATGCAGATGCAGGTTCTGGTCCAGGCTAAAAATTAGACTAGAGGGCAGCACTAACCGGGTACGCTGAAATCCCGGGCGTGAGCACTCTCATTTCCTCTCTCCTATTATTTATTGAAAACAAAAATTTACTAAAATTTAATTGTGCACGTTTTGGATTTTTCTTTCGATTTGCAAGGCTTTTCATACAAAAAGCTATGATTTCGAGGACTCTACGAGTTACTACCGTATTTACGACATAATTTAAACTTCCCGCGTCTGCTCTCCGTAGGTAATGTAGAATTTCTCTTGGGGTAACGGCTTTTAGATTGTCGGTTCTAGAGCGTTACGCGTCTATGGCGACAAGTTGGCCGGGGGAGAGTGATTTTGTGGACACAGCAAAGTCGCTGGAATAAACGCGCTGAGATCTCGGATCAAGTCGAGTACCGATTGACGTCACCGATAGGCGGCCAAGATGGTTGTCAATGTTGATAAGTGGTTTGGTTACACGGAGAGCCAGTGATACAGCCGCAACCGACAGGGGCCCCACGCTCGCGTAATTATGCCTGTGAAATAGGAGTCGGGCTCGCGGACAAGGAAACAGGCGGCCGTCATCGTGGCGCGGGATGGCGGACAACGAGGATGCGGAACAGGAGATCTGTCGAGCCTTGGATGTCGTTCAATCCATGATTGACATCTCCGCCGATCGACTGGAAGGCTTGAGGACACAATGTTCGACCAGCGCGGAACTCACCCAACAGGAAATTCGCACGCTCGAGGTACCGTCGCGAAACCGAATAAACGCGTTCGGGGCCCCCTTCCTGATTTGCGCTCTCTCTGTTACGTTTCGGCCGCGGTCGCCTTGACCTCGTGAAGGGCTACCTTGTCCGATTGTCAACAAGTTGCAAATACATTTCCTGATCGACTCACTGCGAATATCCCCTGTACGCGTGCCGGAGGTTTCTGTGCTCGACGATTTCGATGTTTTCGATCGGTTACGCTCGTCAACGTATTCGCTGCAATCTTGTGATGATACTATTTAGACACCACTCTTTTGTGTGGATGCACAGTGATACGGAAACGTATTTGTACGTTGTTGGTTTTTGTTTTTGATCGTTGAATTCAATTTTTTAATAAATTTATTATTGCAGTGGAACAACTTGTCCACCGTACATTTTCATTCTTGTCATGTCTTACTGACACATGTAATTATAATTTGCAAGATTTGATTTTTATTGTTATCATGATCTCGACTGTGTTTCAGGGGAAGCTTATTAAATTATATTCCAAACAACTAGTAACCAAAGCCAAACTGGCTGTAGAATCGTTGCCTGAAGAGATGAGACAGTATCCGTCTTTGCAACAATGGTTGCGTGTAGTGGGACTTACACAGGAGTCTATAAAGGTATGACCGTCTATTGAAAGATGGTTGTTTTGAAAGATCCTATTGCAAAATTGAAATGTATGTTCACACTATGTGTGCTGATTTCAGATGGTTTGTTCTAAAGCTAACTCGTTAGAAGCTCTCAAAGAGAAGTCTGAACACGAGTTAGGTAGCATGTTGGGAGAAAATAATGTTAGGCACAAGGAAGAATTACGTAGACTCTGTAGGGCATTGCACAATCTTCGTCGGTATATGGGTATGATATTCTTCAATTTGTTTCTACGAGGATATAAATGATTACTCTGATGTTTGGGACATCATTGTACAATGTTGTGTTTCTGTTTTTAGACGTTCTCTTAAAGGGAGATATGGATAATAGCGATATGACTTTATATTGGGATTCTTGGGATAATCACCATTTGCGTACTGGAGCATCCCCTAGGTTATGCCGGTCCCGTGCAGCAAGAGGTTCTATTCCCTCAGAAGACAGCATTCCATATCATAATAACAACAATAATCTTAACAGTGATATATTAGCACAAGCTTCTTCCGTTACATCTTTATCATCGACTAGTCCGCCTTCTACCCCTCTTTTACAAAGGTCAGGACGTGGTGAGTAATACAAAGAGTATCTATTTGTCTCCAATGTCCTTTGTATTGCGTAGAATACAAAGCTGTATCCTTCTTCTGTATTATGAAACATCAATATGTTTTTATTTGCATTTTTTTTTTAACAACAGGAATTAAATTTCCAACAACTCCCCCTCCCTGTAAGAAACATCAAATAGGTTTACAGAATACAATATCACAACCAGAAGTATTTCCATTGACTAAGTCAAAATCTCATGAATCGCAATTAGCAAACCGTCTTGAAAATGGAGATACAGCTTCAAGGTACATGGACTTCTAATAATTCTATTGTACATTCTTTCAGATGCGTATCAAGTATTTTTCTATACTTTTTGCAGTTGTGGAAACGATCATGTCGGCTCTGTGGGAAGAAGGAATCGTCTACCGACAGAGACAGGATCTTGCAGCAGTAATGCAGACATTACAGGGGAAAATCTGTTGCTGAATAGTAATAGCCCGATTAAGTCACCACCATACTGTAACGCGGAAAACGAAGATAACAGTTTTAAGGGAACAGGTGAATACATTTACTAGCCATTGATTTTCTCGCAAACGATCGGTGTCAATAATGTTGCCAATATTTTAACGTTTCGCAGTAACAAGTCTCCAAGTGCCAAAGTCACCGCGTACTCCGACTGTAACCCGGGGAATGGGGCATATAATTGCTCACCGCTTTACCAAAACGTTTAAAATGATAACGACGTGCGATTATTGCGATAAGCAGATATTCATGGACACCGGTTTGAAATGCACAGAGTGTAAATATAAGTGTCACCGAGATTGCGAATCCAAAGTACCACCTTCTTGTGGCCTACCTCAGGAACTCTTCGACGAGTTTAAAAGATCTGTACAAGGCGACGGTAATATTCATGATAAATTACACTGTCCGATAAAATATCAATTTACCCAACAATATTAACTGTGACCGATATTTTCAGCTATGGTAAATGTTTCTCCGATATTAAGTAAGCCTGGTATTACGTCTCCCAATCACCACAACTCGAATCTATTGAGCTCTCGAAAGGATCGAAAACGATCGCATCCACATTCTTCTGTGAAAATCACTTTTCCGGTGCGTGAAACATTACTTGGTTTATTTTCGAGCGATCAAGAAGTAGGTATACAATATTTCGTAATTATATACATGTTTTCAGGGCGCGGATTCTAGTTCAAATACCTCGAGCTGTAACAGCTCAACGCCTTCTAGTCCAGCTTTGCTACCTGCCAATACTAGCCAAACTCCACAGGCACCTGCCAAACCACAGTTCCATTTTCCAGGTAACTATATTTTCCCCATACTATGTCGCAACTATATTGAAGTTGCTCGAAATATCGATTTCTGCAACATACCGAAAAACATACATTTCTACAACAACACAACAATTTGTCTCGCACAGTCATCGATCAGAAACTTATCGGAGTTTACTTTCAGATGTTCTGCTCAATGACAAAGGTGTCACGTTAGAGACCCATCGAATCGAAGGTACAACTGTATCGAGCGATAGCGAAAGAACCGTGAGCGTGTCCGGATCTGGTAGCGTCAGCACAGATTCTGAACGAACACCCGTTAGAGTTGATTCCCAGGATTCACAAGTCTCTGATGGAGAACCAGGTGACAGTCGTTGGCCACGACAGAATAGTGTACGTACCTTTCACGGAATTACATTTTATTATTAGTTCACTGTATCATAATAGAATGTTTGTTGTTACAGTTGTCGATGCGAGAATGGGACATTCCATACGATGAGTTGAAAATTGGCGAACCTATAGGTACTGGAAGATTTGGTACCGTGTACAGAGGCTATTGGCATGGTAATGTTGCAATTAAAGTCCTGAACATGGACTATTATTTAGACGATGATAAAACATTGGAAGCATTCAAATTGGAGGTACAACATTTTTTTTTATCGTTCGATCGCGTTTTTATTAAGTACGTTATGTCGCGTAGTTATATTCTTGGCACTCGAGAGAATATCCCCCCTTCCCTCTCTCCCTCTCGTATAGCTTATTCTAACGCTTGTACCAACGCGACAATGTTTATTGAAATTTTAAGGTGGCTACATTCCGAAAAACTAGACATGAAAATCTGGTTTTATTTATGGGAGCTTGCATGAAGCCTCCTCGCTTGGCGATAGTGACTAGTATGAGCAAAGGCATGACTCTTTACACTCATATTCATCTGCGTAAAGATAAGTTTAATATGAATAAAACCACTATCATCGCTCAACAGATTTCTCAGGTATAATTATATTTGAAATGTTAAACAAATTTCTTAGGAGAATCAGTGTCCCTACGGAAAATTGATTGTTTTGTTACTATTGTCCAGGGAATGGGATATCTTCATGCTCGTGGCATAATTCATAAAGATCTCAAGAGCAAAAACATATTTTTAGAAAACGGGAAAGTTGTAATAACTGATTTCGGATTGTTTAGCGTAACAAAGCTTTGTTATGGAAACAGGTGATTAGTGTGATTTAACGATGCTTCTTCCTACCGTCAGACCGTAGTTTTAATTTCACAGTTGACACTTTCTCTTTGTATGCAGAAAAGGGAATGCACTAAGTATACCACCTGGATGGTTGTGTTATTTAGCTCCAGAAATTGTTCGACGACTGAGACCGCAACAAAATCGGGATCAGGAAGAGTTACCTTTTACGGAAGCTTCTGACGTTTACGCATTTGGGTCAGTGCAACAAGTTGTAAAATATACGTTTATTCATAAAATTTATTTTGAATGAAACGATTAAAACGATATAAACACTACATGTAAGCTTAATATAATAATAATAGAAATATTTCATAAACAGGACTGTATGGTATGAGCTTTTATGTGGAGAGTGGCCCTTTAAAGGACAGCCTCCCGAAGCAATCATCTGGCAAGTTGGCAAAGGGATGAAGCAAACTTTAGCTAATTTACAAGCTTCCCGTGATGTAAAGGTATAATTATATTAAATATACAAATAAGCAGCATTGTAGACATTTCTTGGTCGAATAAGTTCACAGAGATATCCGTCTTGACTCGGAAATACCTACAATGATGCTGCATGGTACATACAATTATCTTCATATTTGCTATGACTTTACCGTCAAATTTGTACAATATTTTAATATAAATTTATTCATCATGTTTATAGGACATCCTAATGCATTGCTGGTCATACCGCGTAGAAAGTCGACCCGACTTCGCAAAATTGTTAACTACTCTGGAAAAGCTGCCTCGCAAAAGGTTAGCACGTAGTCCTTCTCATCCTATACATCTTTCTCGTTCTGCAGAATCCGTGTTTTGAATACAATTTAAGTCCATTAAAAAAAAAAAATACACTGTTGTTCTCGTAGTGTAAATATAGAGCTGTGCAATTAATTGCCAGATCTTTGTTCGTGACAGGTAAAATAAAAATAATCACTGAAGGGTTCGTTTTGTCTGTTCTTATTTATAGTAAACGAAGTGAATCGTCAAAATTATAAAAAAAAAAGAAAGAAAGAAAAAAATCATTCTGGTTTTATTGTTTAAGTAACTGTGTACGGTTTGTACGTATATCCTGTTTCGTTCTTGCACAATAAACACTATATAAAATGTACAAATTTATTATTAAACCGGGAGAAAGCAAAGGACACACTTGCCTTTTTTTTTTAAATTACAAAGAAAGATATTCGTCCGTGGACACTTTTTGTAATTCTTGCAACTGTCTTTGAAGATGAGCAACCCGTAATTTATTTAAAGCTATTCTTTTCTGGAACGTCAATATTAAAGGTTTTGTAATAGTGTCCGTTATGTGTACCAACGTCCGCGTTCTCACTGAAACAATAACGAAATTTATTATCCGCTGTCAGCAAACTGAAATTACCGAATCCGAAAATAATTACACCGACCGGCATTGTTGTGTATACTGGCAAGAATATCTTGATTATCTGTACATTCTCCCGCCATCTCTTCTTCTTCTTGAACCAAGATTTTTGGCAATTCTGTCATTGTCTGTGAAGCAATGGGAAAGTGAATATTCCGGAGCAAAATTTCAAGCAGAATTAAATGTGTTATTTAAAGGTGTACTTTTAAACACTTGTCCAATATTGGGGTATGCACAATTTCCAGTGGAATTTGTCTTGCTACGCCATGATGCGATTGGAAACAGGTCAGAGAGATTTCTTGCTCCTGCAAAAATGCATTATTATTGGCACAACAGTTAAAAGATATCATAATTATAAATGCTACCTTTGATTCTTTGCTCTCCGAAAATACTGAAAATATCAATCCCACAAAATTGGGATCCATCATTTGATACGTTGTTTGAGTTGTGATATCTAGAGGATTATTTCAATTATTAGAACAAAATTGATGATCTCTTACATTTAACGAGCAGTTAACAGGTAAATTTACCAAGGTGTGATGGACAAACTGTGATGTGTGGATGTGAGTGATACCAGCCGAGAACGCGCACAGGGCGTTTTAATTCCTCTGTTAACCGTTCTGCTTCATTAACAGCTTCCAATAGCTGTACACCAGAGATCTCTACCCTGTCTTTCTTTTTATCCAACCGTCGCAAAATAATAACAGCAACAATTTGTGCGATGCCAGATACTATCTAACATAAATCGTTTATGAAGAGATAGATGTATTTTTTTGGATGTTAAAAGTATGGTTTAAAAAAATATATAAAAATAACAAAATATGATAACATACATTTCCCATCAAGAGACCCATTACTTCAAAGCTCTCTGTTGAGAGAGCGTGCTGCAGGCACACCATGTACACATCAGTGTGTAATTCCACTCTTTTCAGTGGAAATTCAGCCATTATAATACCCTTGTTGTCAATATAGTCCGTAATGTGTGTAATTAAAACTGTGAATCTGAAATACGATATTCAACATTAACTTCATGTACGTTAAAATCAATGATATTTCAATAAAAGTCGTTTCCATAATAAAACGGTATTTTTCTTGATTATAGATAGCTTTATTTATTTTACAAGTTGTATTATAAACGAAGCATATAACCTCCAATTTCATTCACATCGATATAACTGAGTATAAAAGTCTAAACAAAGAATTCGAAATTTATTTGCCGATAAAATAATTCTTGTTGGAAATATAGATGTATAATAACTTCTTTAAAAATTCCATGAGTGGTTGAGTTGCAATTGTCTTCTGTTAATTGTTTCGATCAAATATCGATGGATTTAGTATCTATTACATTAGCATAATTATCACACGCGTAGATATGTGTTTGTATATACAATATTGTATAATTGTTGATGTATATACAACGATGTTAATTAATTGCTTTGACACTTTTCCTCGTACTTTTTCTCAAGGATATTCTGAGAGCACAAACATCATTCGGAACAGATCAAAATATTCGTCACTAACTGCTAGCGATGTTCGGCTGTCATCTTTGTTATGGAATTCCTGTGGAATGCTTTTTTCTAAATTCTAGCATAGAGCACTATTATGCAGATGAGACTCCGGTGTTTTTCGATTCCGAATGTTCGATTTCCAGCACGCATGCGTCCGTAAGCGGATTCATCACGAACATAGCCTCGCAACTCCATATTCAAACGCGCATGCGTTTACAAGTTTGTACTAATGATGAAGCTTCTTAATGTCCATACAAAGTAGATAAAAAAATCAATATTGAATTCATAAGAACATTCAGTTATACTTATGACACAATGCAATACCCGATATTTACAATTAGTTCATGAAATTACCTATATTCGTTAAACACCATATCACTTTTCAAATATTGCCGCGGTTTCAAATGTTTCGAACTTGTCGCTGTAACTTTATTCAAGCGCGTATGCGTTTACAAGTTTGTGCAAATGATGAAACTTCTTGATGTCCATACAAAATAGACAAAAAATTAATATTGAATTCATAAGAACATTCTGTGATACTTATGACACAATGCAATACCCGATATTTACAATTAATTCATGAAATTACCTATATTCGTTAAACACCATATCACTTTTCAAATATTGCCGCGGTTTCAAATGTTTCGAACTTGTCGCTGTAACTTGAATGGCAGATGGCGCCCTGTTTCAATAGAAACAAAAACTTGCACGCACAAAAAATATGATTAACATTTTATGTCATTGCTTCATAAATTTCATACAAGCGACAAAAACGGATGGTGAAAAAGTGGCACGACGTAATAATTAATACTTATCTTCGTTGAAGCGCAGTGTAATGGTATCGTTGATGTTTAATAATCGTTAATAATGTCGATTTGAAAATTGAATGCAACAAGCTGGTGACGTTAGCTCTCTTATTGTGGCAGCGCCGGTGATTATATGTAATCTAACCTTGATATTCTGACGTTTGGTAATTTGACGGCAGTGTTATTGTAAAAGATGTAATGCTCGGTGAATAATTGATTCTTCTTGTTTGTTCCACACAAAAGAGTAGCACGTTCGAGCGGAATACGCGATGCGACACTTAGCTTAGGTTACTTTTGCAATAATTTATTTTTAGCACAACAAGAATTTCTTCGGAGACGAGGCTCTCTTCTCTCGACTAACTATATTATTTTTGAAAAATATAAACACAGGCGCAACGACACGCAATATCCGATATATTTGAAACGCTATGTTACGCGATCGTAAGAGCAGGTAACTGACAACGTACATCGTTCTCCACGTAAATATTCCACATTTCCTTTACGCGAAGATTACAAATAATTTACGAACCATATTCTTTTTAAAACCATAGAAATTTGTAACATATTTGTATGAAAGATTCGAACGCCTAGATTTTATTTCATATCTTTCTTAACTGAGTCAATTCGAAATTTGATTTTTCTATGTTCTAGGAAATATGTCTAATATTTGTATAATACGTTTATAAGATTAAACGTTTATATGTTGTGTTGCAGGTAATTTTTGGATCAATTGGTTGCCACGAGTATAATGATTTCAGAAGTAGGAACAGAAGGCTATCAGCCAATGACAACTTTCAATGAAAAAAGCCTGTTCAAGCTGCAATGTTTGATGAAAGCAACAGAAATACAGCAGAGCGCTCACTGCGAACACGAAAAGAAATTGCTCTTGGCGTTTACAACTTGCAATTCTGAAATTTTTTTGTATTACAAGAAAGACTCTGCATCTAATCCGATAATTAAAAGGATTCCTTGGTTCCAAGGGCCTCATAAACAAATCTCGGCCTTATGTTTTGATTATTTCGGAACATGGTTGCTCTGTACAAGCATAGATGGATCTGTGTACATAATTCCTGCTTTGTGTTTGGTTGAGGAGAACTGTGGCACCGATGAAAGATGGACCAGTGATGATATAACATCTTTCCCTTCGATTAGCTCACAATCATCTCATTCAAAGTATGCGTTTGTACCGAATGCATAATTCAATGTGACATATGCTTCAATCTCTTAATGATTTCATTTGTTTAGGCCTACTGCTATAGTTTGGTGGCATGATGCAGCAACACCTGCTGAAATTGGAATTATTGGCACTGAATATGGAGAGATAGTATTCATAAATCTTGAGACTGGTTATCAAACGAATGTTACTCATATTAATGGGAATATCATTAGTTTTCACATATGCCGTGACGAAAGCAACGATAGCGTGTCTCTTTTGATAACAAGCCAGTCTAAACAGCAGTGGCGATTGCTTTTAGAGCAGCACACGTATAATTGTTTGAATCATTTAGAAATTAGTAACTCCTACAATACGTTGCATACAAATGATACAATTTACGACGACACCAGATCATTTGCTACTACTAGATCCAGATTGCAAGGACTCAAACAATTGTCGGTGGAGAAGATTGCTTTACTTAGGCAGAAGATACTTGAAACGAAAAATCAGACTTTAGGTGAACATTAACAATTTTATTGCGTATTTGTTTGGGAAGCTGTGGGCATTTATTCATCTGATTCCTTTTATTTTGCAGATATCACAGGCAACCGACATAATCACAATGCAATCGTTAACATTGACACATCCGTAGAAGTAAATCAGAATCAAATGACTCCAGAACCAATATCGAAAGACACTTTTCTCATGTTTCAGTTTGATAGAGATGGCCATCAGCTGTACACGTGTTACCATTCTATCACAAATCATATAACTGTAAGGGATCACTGATAAAAGCTTGTAATTAGATGAGATAAGCACGGTGTTTGAATAACTGTTTTCGTTTTAGGTGCACGGGCCTGATTTTTCTACTGTACCTTTATCAGTGCATAAAGTATTCGACTCTTGTAGAAATGTTTTATTAACGCAACATTTTTTCTTTATCACTGACGCCAGTCAGCGTGCAATGTATGTAATATCAGACAGGTTATCTGAAACACGTACAGACGATAATTGTAAATTTAATCCAGAGTGCATTGTTGGTCACTTTTCTTTAGTGAATAGTAAAGAAGTGATACTTGCCGTGTACAGAGCTATTGACAATACGAATAAACCAACCACTCGTGATACTAGAGGCAAATACACGTTACCAAAGGGTGTAAAAGATATTAAAATCGAATTACCTCATGTGGATACTTGTATAATTGTAACAAATCATTCTGTGTACAAAGTTGTTCTGAGGTTGGTGTCGACGTATCTGCGCCACATTATCGCTCTAATAGAAGACTATAATCGGATGCATTTTTACAGGAAGTCAGTGTTATCAGTTTTTATGGAATTAGTCCTGAAAGACAACGATCCGGAGAAAGCGATAAAACTGGCAATAGTATTCGGTATTAATGCGCAGCGGTTGCTAGAGAAAGCTGGTGATATTCTTCTGTCGAATAAACAATCGTCGCGTGCTGTAGCTTGCTACAAATTGTCGAAAGTAAGTATAGAGGATGAAGTACCTGACTTGATCACCTATTTGTTCAACGTAAACAATTGTAGTGACAAACGTAAAGGACACCAACAAACTAAAAGTCCATGACATGTTGATAAACATTATCAGATAAACACCGTCGTCTTGAATCACTCGGTGATATTATTCTTCTAATGCGATCTCATGTGGATCGAACCGTCGTTAATATGTAATTAATTATTAACTTTAGAACAAAAAATTCGAAAATGAATGCTCTTTCGATCTGCCGCAAAAAAGATGGGACATTCCTTTCGAAAAAACAAAGTTGACCTTTAAATCTCCAGAACTACCATGTAACATCTCTGGAAATAATTTTTTGTACAATGCATAATTTAAACGTTATTCGAGGTGATCAAGTCAGGTGCTTCGTTCTGTATAGAATGCAAATCAAGCTGAAAGAGAGAGTTACTAATTCACGAATGTATCTTCTTTTAGTGCAGACTACTGAAGGGCATATTAAAATGTGCATCTGCTGGGTACACAGCAGACCTGTTAAGTTGCCTTACGCACTGTTTAGCATCACCGACAAGCAGTAAATTGCCTGTTACAACAAGAATTCATCTTTCTAATTTATGCGTACTCGCTTTCATTGAAATGACGCTCAGAGTTCCAGCTCAAAAATCTAGAATTATTTATAAAGAATTTTTGTAAGTCTCAGAATAATTTGTACGGACATTATGGTCGATTTATACTATCCGCAAAGGCACGCAGTGTATTGGCTCAACACCGATCAGTCGAGCACTCTTTAATGTATTCGAAAACAAGTGTTTATCGGACCGTATCGGTGCAGTCGCATATCAAAAACTAAACAAAAGAGGTTCCGTTCGGATAGTATGAATCGAACTTTCATCACGTGAGCTCTAATCTCAAAAAGCGATTTGAAACGCAGGTATTTCCTATCAACGAATTCCTTCTACGACGAATTGTTGGTGATTAATATTGCCGGGCAAACGTGTCTATGGGAGGTGTTGCATCACTTAGCAACACAGAAATGCGTTTACGGACAAATGTTAGAAGTGCTCACGAAGACAATACATTCTTTCAGCGCGAACAATTTTCATCCAACATCATGTAACGTATACTATTATTGTTCGCCATACACTTTAGACACAGTATGCATGGCCTATATACATATGTTTGTCCATTTTAGATGGTTTATTGATATGCGTAAGCGAACCGAGCTTGATGCAAGCCATGTTAGTAAATCCTGAGTTAGCTAGAAGTCACATGTCCTTTATTCTTGATAATCTTCAAGACTCTCAAATTTTTGTACTTCAGGTAAACATCTGGTTGTTTATAATTCGCTCCCGGCGATTTTTATTTCACCTTTCGATTAATAAATGTTATTTGTTGTTCGACATTAGAGATTAGTAACACTTTATGATCCAACGAATCCAGTGATAAGACCTAGAATAGTTCACTGCAGGCTCCGCCATAGAACCACTTCACACAGCTCACAATCTAGTCAATGTGATTCTATTGATCTCGTGGAAAATGTAAGTACAAACATTGTCAGGGTGCCATTGTGTAGAATGTTACACGTGTTTCCATTCTTTCGTAGGAGGAGGCTGATGCGTTGGTAGAAGAAATCATAGAAACTTTTTTACTCATTTTACTGACTTTAATCTGTAAGAAGTCCATTCTGCATCAGGAACCGGTTGTCACGTGCAACACTGAACTGCTACTACATAAGAAGGTTTTTAGTCAATTTTTCGACCCGTTTACACGGGACAGTCCCCTTAAGAAACTACCGGCAGTGTCGCAATTAAAATCTAATTCACGTTTTCAAACAGGAACCACACAGACCTAATTGCATCGCGGATTTCAAGAGGAGGGCACTCTGCGCCGGATATTGTCACGTCGCTCTCATCAGAAACGGGAACGTGTATACATGGGGTAGCTCTGTACAGGGGTGTTTAGGTAAACCTTCAGAAACTATCATTTGTTTCGCCGTTCCACCTGACACGTGTTAATGATAATTATTTTTCATATTCATTAGGAACCGATCTATCTCTGTTGAGGTATGGCACACCTCAATCGATACCCTTCTTCCGAACCATGGAATTGGAGGTGTTCAGTGTTTCATGTGGCCATTGTCACACACTAGCAGTAACTAATAATGGCATTTACGCCTGGGGCTCGAGTCAGTTCGGCCAGTTAGGTTTAGGCAAAGTTCTGCAGTCGTCGACTCCGGAATTGGTCACGGCTCTAGCTCAAGAGATCATTGTCGACGCAGTCGCCGGGCAATACCACTCTGTCGCGTTGACTTCCGATGGCAGAGTGTTCACATGGGGTTGGGGGGTTCATGGCCAACTGGGGCACGGCACCACCGATGAGAAATTGACCCCCACGTTGGTTACATCGTTACTCGGTGTAGTTGTACGCAGTATTAGCGCCGGCCATGCGCACACACTGGCCCTTTCGACCGAGGGTGTTGTGTACGCTTTTGGTTGCAACGTATTCGGACAGTTAGGCATAGGGAGTAATGTTAAGAGTTCAGTGCCAATGAAAGTTTTGTTACCGGAGAAGATATCTCTCGTTGCTACTGGGTACTTTCACAATGTAAGTTGCATTCGTAGATATCTTTACAATATAATGCTTCTGATCGTCTAATTATATGTAACAGATTGCGAAATAGGAGTCCGATAGAAAAACCATTTCTTGCATCTTTTTCAGCTTGCCGTTAGTTATACAAATAGATTGTACATATGGGGCGCCAGTCCTCAAGTTCTTCGTCTGCAAGCACAAACGCAAAAGAGAACCCGGATATTGGAGCAACGGGACGTTATAGTGAAACAATTTGAAAACATCGATGAGTTTGAGAAAGTAGATCATGGAAATGACAACACCGGCGAAGAGGCTCCGGACAGTAATGCACAAAATGAGAATGCACAACAGAGGAGTACTACAGACTCCCGAAGGAAACAGTTGGACATGTGTTTGAAGAACGTAGATATGGGATCGCTGGAGGAGAACGAAGCGCATTTGAAACCGAGTCTAGTGGACACCAGTTTGGTGAGAGGGGACATCGTGCAGGTCAGTGCATAACAAAGCACCTCTCGCAGACGTTTCGTTAAAATCGACTTACGTAACTTGTACATGTTGCGAAGCTGAAAGTAATACAATTATGTCGCGACAGATATCGACCGGCTGTCATCACAACGCTCTGGTGACGAAGGACGGGTCTCTGTACACGTGGGGTAGAAATTTGGATGGTCAGATAGGTAACGGTACCAAAAGAGATATATCTATTCCAACGGCTCTAAATTACAATCCTGCATCTATCTTCGCACAAGTGCCCCCGAGACATAACGCTTACGAACGAAGGGACGAAGATCAAGAATTAACGGAGGCGAGCAACGACAAAAATGGAAATATGAATGGGGAAGTGAAGTCGTTCCAAACGGAGACTCACGAAGCGAAAGAGCAAGAGAGTCCCGTAATTAAAACCGTGGGGGTCTCTTGCGGATACGATTACACCGTTGCGATTCAACCAGGTAGAAAAATTGTGCAACATCATTTTGCAAAATCAGATTTACATCGTGTAACGTTTCAGGAGGCACGGTACTGGCTTGGGGCAACAATAGAAGAGCACAATTAGGTTGGCTCCCGCCGAAAGACAGTCGCGACTGCGATGACAAGCTCGTTTTAATCAAGAAGAGGGTTGTGAGGGTTCTCAATTCCACGCACGTCGCATTGGACGTACCTAGCCAAGTTCCTAATATCCCTGCTCCCATAATCTCCTACCAAAGTTACGATTTACCCTCCCTTGCAGGCATGATTCGCCCATTGAGCGTTATCGAGAGATCACCGGGCGAGTTGACGCTGCATTATGCGTTAGAATATTTCTGCGGGTTGTACGACTCTTCTAGAATTATGGACAAGGTTAGTCTCTTTTTGGTCTGCAAATTTTTCTTGGACGTATCTAGCTGCATATATAATATTATCTTTGTAGGCCATCGAGTTAGGAAATTACCAGGCTTGCTCAAAGATAGCCATGCTCCAGCACAATCTTTCCGATGCACTTTCGTATCAACTGAAAATACTGCACGCGCTGAGCTTGCAGCCTTGCTCGAGATCGAAGTCTTGCGATAGCATATGCGACAGGAATTCTGAGAATCGGACTGAGGACAGTTCGGATACAAAAAGAATGTCGTCTTCGTCGAATCGGCACGTTAAGAAGAATACCGAGCTCTTCAATAAACAGGTGGAAAAGAATTTAATCGATTCGGTGGAGGACTGCGCCGCTAAAAACAAGGTGAAAATCCTCGCGAGCAAATCTCTGAACAGTCTGCAGACGCTGCAGCAAGAGCTGTACACTTTCGACTGCCAGGGTGGCTCCGAGGAATTGTGCAGGGAAATGAAGTGCGACAAAGCGCCTCTAGGTATCTTCGAGGATACCTATGATTCTGACGTTGGTTCCGATTCGCGAGAATGGATGGATAATATTATTTCCCAAGAGAAGGCAACTGGATCCACGGGAGATGATCCTTCGTTACTTCCTACGCCCGCTAAACGGGGCATCGATCAGGAACAATCGAGCCGGAAGAGCAGAAAGGAAAATTATCACGAAAAGAAAACGTCACATTCTAGGCAAGATAACGTAACCAACGAGGCTGTGAAAGTAGTAAAATTCTTCCTAAGCGAAATGGAGAACGAGACGGATACGATGAAGTGTAAATTACTACAGGACATCCTAGATTTCTGGATAGAACACGACCTGCCGATACACTGTATCGAGAACATTTTCTTGGATCATATCGAATCAATTTTCTATCCGCTTGGATTGTTGCTATTTTGGTAGGAGTAGTACGATGTAAACCATATATATATTTTTTTAATATCTTTGTGTACCGACTAATACGAAATATTTTGGCAGTCAAGAGGTAATGGAGAAGTACTTGGACACTAACAAGAACGACACGGAAACCAAGAGCTTTGTAGCGATGAACTACTTCTCTTCGAAATTTTGTCTCCAAGTGTGTTCCTTGTTGTTACATCATATCGGTCAAGGTAATCTCATTGTTGCAGGATCTTGTTAAATATTGGGTCGAGTCAGAGACAACTTCTGCAGGCTTCCAGTTTAATATCTATTTTACATTGCAGATCAACCTGCTCCCGAGTTCATTAAACTACTGTCTTCATTAACCGCTGATCATTATGGACCTCCACTTACTGGTTACCCTGGCTCAAGCACAAACAATACGTCGAAGCAAATGATAGAGGGTGTCATAAGCACTATGTCCATCGAGACCCACGACTCCAGGTCATTCGTACACATAAAGGTAAATCCTAATTATTTATCGAAATAATAATTATTATCCATTGAATAGTAGGCGATAGATAAAAATTTTAGCCTTTTAAATTTTCAAGACCGTACAAGGTTATATTTTGAGGCTATATTTTTAAATGGAACGCTATATTTTTTATCATAAAAGTACAGTAAGAACAAGTTTAGCATATACCCTTGAGATGACCTTGAGACGACCCCAAGCCACAAGGACATTTTAAAATAGACGAGAATCGATCTGTCTATACAGGGTGTCTCACTAATTCAAGATCACGCGAAGGTTATGACATTGTAGGTCATTGATTTCGTCTTGATCTCAGCTGTCATTGTCATAACAATAAAATGTGGATGATAATTGATTATTATTTGGAGACCTTAATAATTTGAATTATCTTGTAAACAAAAGACCAGGGCAATTTTAAAGCAAAGATTTATGCATTCAGGACCCGGACGCTGTGTATAGTTTCCTCGAGACGGAGAAGAACTCGATGGTGTTCACGTGCGGTCATCATTTCCCAATGACCGTGTACGAAACCGAAGTGATCCCGACGATGGAAACGGAGTTGTTGGCATCCGACTCGCTGATTCTTCCATGTACAGCACAGTACTTAGGAAAAATGTTGTCGCAGACGTCGAAACCGGAAATACTGTGCCCGTTGTGCATACCGCGGGCACTGGGAACACTGGTGAAGAAGAACAATGGCTGAGACGTACGTATCCGAGATTTGATGTAACGTAAATTCGTGTATATAGATTTCCCCCTAGCTCGAAAGACTCGAACCATACGAAACGGACTTTTTCTCAATCGATTGAACCACTCGTAGAAATAGCTGTCCCTGGAAACTGAAATATCGTATCCTGAGAAACATAGTAGAAACAGAATCCAAGCTCTCTATGACTTCTAAATAATACTTTTTACATTATTTACGAGCGTAGACGGTTTCTGTGGTGTAATAGCGTTTTCTATTGCTTGCGACTCGGCAAGTCTTTCATGCAATAACCGAAGATTATACTACGCACACTGAAATTGAACGTACTCACCGTAGGAACAGACTTTTATGTGTTCCACTATTTTTAACAATATCTTTTTTAATTATAGAAGCGAACGGACGTTGTGCTATGACGTTTCTCAGATTCGATCGTTGAACAACACAGACTTGTAACGATTCTAATGTTACTTTTTAATTGGTAGATCGTGTGTAGTTAGAGGCAGTTAGTGCTACATGCGTGTTTTAACGTGTAATTAACGTTCACGATTCACATACAACGATTACAACCGAAAATGAAAGAACAGAACGAGATGAACGATTTGTTTTTATACGTTTCGGCCGAATAGATTTTATCTGAGGTCGTCGAGTTAGATGGCGAATGAATTTGAAATTTGATACAGTATGTAAAACACACAGAGAACTGAAGTCATCTGAGCTTTTAGTCCTTCTAAAAAATTCGTTGTCAATTATCACGTATGATACAACGCAATTGATGGCTCGTAATGTTAATTAATACGATTTTTAGGACTTCACGTTTTACACAAAATTGATAATCGTTTTAAGGATTGCAGTACTTTTCGCGTAAACATTTCTGTTTTATCAAACCTGTTGTATACGACGGACAAACAATTTTTAATTCAACGGAGAGAGTGCGATATCGGATAGAAAACGGCTATAAAAAAATATGTTGTACACATACGAGGTCTGCGAACGTATTTGTTAATCAACCGTACCTACTACTATGAAAAGTATAATGTGTACAGTAGTTATTATATTAACGATGTAAAATAGAGAAGAAGTATATAGAGTCTTCGAAGTATACAGGGAGTCCTAAAAATGTTGTGTTTCCTTGAAAACGGTGATTCGTAAGGTCATTCGAAACAACTTTTCCCTTTACGTGAATGTTATTTCAAATCACCTTAGGAATCACCATTTTCAAGAAAATAGAACAGTTTTGGGATCTCCTGTATTCTAGAATTGTATATTGAATAGCGGATCTCGTTGAAGATCGGAATCGACTTCTTGGTAATATAAATAACATGTTGTCGTGATTCTTCGTGGACTTGTATCTAATTTTTGAATTAGATCAATCTATCTATAAACTAGGAAACTTGCATCGAGATCAAACATGATATAGTAGAGAAACGGAAATTGGATGGTATTAAATTCGAAAACAGTTCATTCGAACAGATTCCGAAAATTAATCGATGCAAATAGTGAAATTAAATTGTACAAATATACATAGATATTATATATACATATACATAATTGTTATTATTGAAACTGTACGATTACTACGAACTAAATGAAGACGGAGAACGAAAAGTTAAAGTCCATGATAAAATCATAAAAAGAACGGAACAGGTCATCTAGAGTATCACGAATCGATTCTTATTGGATTAAAACTTGATTAGATTAGACTTTGGCCGTAATTTAATTTGAAATCTATCTTCATGTAGATCGTAGCGATCCCTTTATTTGAGAATTACTACTGCCGAGTGTTTTCTTAACTTCCTATTTTATAGTAGGCATCTAGCATAGCTACGTTGAAAATATTCGTATTATTATATTTTAAATGATTATTGCATTGTGTACCCCTTTTCGTGATAGTTTGAATACTGAAAAAAAAGGGAACAATCGTTCATGGAAGTGCAATATTTTACATGTAAATTAAGTTACCTCTAATTCGATAATATATTTTAAAGCGCAACGTTGCATAATGAGTGATTTCTTCTCAATACTTAACGTAACACGCGAACCGAACAAACATAATGAAATAGAATTTTAATCCTCGGCTATCGATGCCCCATAGACTTTCAACATTTTGTGCTGAGTTCGTTGTAAGCAAATGTTAAATTGTACATGTATACGAACTGCAATAATTCTGTAACATACGTACAAATGTGCAGTTCTGAATGTCCCCATATATGAAGTCTTTCACTGATAGTACTTAGATGATTGAAGTATTGGGTCAATAAAGATAATTAGCGAGACACGAATCGTCGACGTTTCTTCCATTACGAGTTATTTATTTGCGATTCTAGCAAGAAAAGTTGCTAAGAGGACTATTTTATGTTCCATAGAATTTTATTGAGAAAATAATATGTGTATAATATACATGTCTTTCTGTACAGTATCATTGTTTCTCCTTGCGCACTCATAAAAAGTACTGTCTTGAACAGTATGAATACTTGTCGTTACAACGATAAAAATGAAGATGGAACGTTGTTGCTTCAGCAGAAAGCATTGTAATACATTTATGGTTTAAACACTTCACCCATCGCTAACAATTGAATACTCTTTTTAAAAGTCTGATCATTTCTCTGGGCTTTGTTTTCAGAAGACAAGCTTTACTCTCGGAATTGTAATTCAAAAGTCAATCGTTAAATTTAAAATTAACACAGCCATTAGAAAACCTGTCGATAGCCTACTTTTCAGTAGGTAAAGTGTCAGCATTAGATCTACGATCTGATCATCGTTCTTCCATAAACAGAAATATTATTATCCAGTACCTCTACAGTACTGTATTCAAAAGTCGTAAAAATTGTGGGATAAAGGCAACAGGTTTCGGGTTCAAGGAAGAATAAAGATTAGGGGTGCTGGATTAGAGATTGTTGACTTTAATGGCGAGGGAATCGAGCTCGGAACGAATAGCTTTGGGCAAATCATCGCCGACTTGCGCGTCGAAGTAGTCCCTGAGCTGCTCGACCTCTTTCTGCCAGAAGTCTCTCGGTAATCTGAACAGCTCGTCCATGTTCACCTCGCTCTTCATGTTCTCCAAGTTGAAGGAGTTCGACTTCGGCAGGAGACCGATGGGAGATTCCATCGCGATGTCCTCGCCGTCGATCCTGCGGATCACCCAGTCCAGGACACGGGAGTTCTCGCCGAATCCTGGCCAGAGGAACTTCCCATCTTCCCCTTTCCTGAACCAGTTCACGTGGAATATTGCCGGCAGCTTCGCGTTCTCCACGTTCGCCATGCTGAGCCAGTGACTCAGATAGTGGCCGAAGTTGTAGCCGAAGAAAGGCCTCATTGCGAACGGATCGTGCATGATCACTTTGCCCTGATCGTCAAACACAATTGGTTACGCTGTTCGTCCCATATAATTCGAGGACGCGTTGTGCTTTAAATCTGTTTCTTATAATCGGCACCCAAAATTTTTATTTTGCATAAAGATCCGCAATCTAATTACGAGTAACGATGGGACTCTTGGATAACAACTTTCATCTAGATTGTTAGATTAGGCTGGTTGTCATGCTCTCACCTGGTGCTCAGCAGCAGCAGTAGCCTCGGACCTCATCGAGGCTCCGATGAAGACTCCATGCTGCCAATTTCTAGCTTGGTAAATTAAGGGGACACCCTCTGGTCTTCGACCCCCAAACAGAATGGCGTCTATGGGGACGCCAACTGGATCTTCCCAAGCCGGGTCAATGATGGGACACTGTTTCGCTGGGGTGCAGAATCTAGAGTTGGGGTGTGCAGCAGGTGTCTTTGAGCCCCTAGCCCACTTGTTGCCACGCCAATCGGTGATCTAGAAAGATTCCATCAGGATCAATTTCCATTTGTTACACCCTGCGAGGAGCATACGTGCCGGTGATTATGGAAGCGAATATTCCATAAACTATTACGTCTACCGGAAAGTTCTGTCCGATAGGGTCACACCAAGTGACATTACAAGTTGACTTCGGTTGACTATCTCTCTTTATCATTGCATTTACGAAAGTATGTTTTACAATAAATATTATTAAATGTATGAAAATCGTGTTATTTTCTTCCAATTCAAAAACTGGACAGAACTTTTCGGTAGATCTAATATATTTTCCAGCTCCAAGTTGTCTTCACTTCTTCAGCGCGTTCACTTGTTGCGTTTTCATGGATTTACCTCGACGTTCTCGTTGATTTCCTTTTCCAAACCCTCCCAGAAGACCCCACCGTCGTTGGTGGCGGCCACGTTGGTGAACACGGTGTCCTTGAAGATGGTCTTCATGGCGTTAGGGTTGGTGGCGAAGCTGGTGCCCGGCGCGACCCCGAAGAACCCATTCTCGGGGTTGATGGCGCGCAGTTTGCCTTCTCGGTCGAATCTCATCCAAGCGATGTCGTCGCCCACGCATTCGACCTTGTAGCCGGGCAAGGTCGGTCTGATCATGGCCAAGTTCGTTTTGCCGCAGGCGCTGGGAAACGCGGCGGCGATGTAACGCTTTCTCCCTTTCGGGTTGGTGATGCCCAGTATCTGGAAATGATAACTGATACAGGACCCGTTAGGCGAGTCGAACGAACGCGGATCGTTTCTTTCGATTCGATCCGGAATTACGTACAAGCATGTGCTCAGCAAGCCAGCCCTCTCTCTTGGCGATCGTCGAGCCGATCCTCAAAGCAAAACATTTCTTCCCGAGTAAGGAATTTCCCCCGTAACCGCTCCCGTAAGAGACGATTTCGTTCTTCGCTGGTCTATGAAGGATGATGGTCCTCTCGGGGTCGCAAGGCCACGATGACACCACTGCCACCTTGGTATCCAGCTTGGGGATACCGACCGAGTGCAGACACTTGACGAACTCATCGTTACCCAGAGTCTCCAGGACCTTGCTTCCCATTCTGGTCATTATCTTCATCGAGCAGACCACGTAAGGAGAGTCCGTGATCTCTATCCCGATTTTCGAGAGTGGGGAGCCAACTGGACCCATACTGAACGGGATCACGTACATGGTTCGACCTAGAAGGAAATTGTTGCTTTGAGGGGTCGGAAGATTTGTCGTTAACCTTGGTTCAGACTCGTTGAAAGGGGATGCTGACCCTTCATGCATCCTGGAAATCGCTCTACGATGGCCTGGTCCATGCCGGAGGGGGAGATCCAGTTGCCAAGTTCTCCGGTGACGCCATCGCGAGGGATGGGAATCGTTTCTCGTTTCGTTTCGGTGCTGATGAACGTGCGTTTCTCTACCCTGGCCACGTCCGCAGGGTTCGTTCTGGCCAGCCAGCTGAAAATTCAATGCAACGAGTCAGAGATTCCCTTGAAATTGATGTTTAAGAACACTTTAGGAGGCCGGGGTGGTTGCTATAGTGGCCTAAGACAACTGTTCAATGTACCCACAGGGTCTCAGCTAAGGGGAACCATCCAAGTATTTGCTGCAAATAATTCTGAACATTTCCAATGTTTACCATATTGTCCCGGGTCAGATTAGAAGTTTCATTAATTGAAATTCGCATATAGAATTCAGGATGTTAGGACAAATACATATATGTATATATTCCGTTCTATATCGTCAGAACTTTATAAAGACAGCGTTATTTAAAGAAATGCTGGAAAAATGCCAACAAATTTGAAAATAAGTAAGGTCGTACTCTCATCACGCGTCATTGACGCATGATCTGAGGATTACCCATTTGTACTCAGAATGAAACGGCTCTTTACAATGGGTAGACCGCGGATTTTGTGCGCTTATAATAAAATTTAATGAATAAAATTGAAAATAGTAGACGGATCAGAAGGTGTTAGGAATAATGACACGTTATTTGGAGAAAGACACTTCTATTTGGTACCTGTTTGCCGCGATCGATGCAGGACATTTTTATTTAAACATCTGCAGTCTTCCTCTTCAAGAATGAAATGATATTGTAAACGATTGCTCACCAATTTTCATACTTCGGCAGCGGTGTGATGGTGCCGTTTTTCTCCAGCAGCTGCAACAAATGTTCGTACTCGGCTTCGCTGCCGTCGCAGATGTATATGTCCTTCGGGTTGCAGAGGGTTGCGCATTCCTCGATGTACGAGCGAATTTTTGGAGCAAGAGACTCCGCGGGGGTGTTCAGCAACGGTGTCTTCCCAATAAACTCGTAGTTGTTGTTTACAGCTGGGCTTTTCGCTGCGTGCGTTACCAGCAGCCTGGGTAGCCTGTAAAAATTACATCATCGCACTCGTCAGATCATTAAACAAACTATTCTTATTATTCTGGGAAAAATATAATACTTGGCAGACAATTTCAGATCGAATTAATTTTTGTTTTGCGTTCGTACAAGGACATTTGCGACTTATGGTGCCAAGTAAAAATTTCGTGAATTTTTGCGAGCGTTCGCGAGAGTGTCTCTTATCAGACGGCGAAGTAAAAGTGCATTAGATTGTGCGTCGACTGCATTGTGTAACAGGTTGCACCGCGGTAAGGCTGTTCGTTCGATCGATCCGCTCTCACTTCATCGAAGACCTTGTCCGTGTAAAAAATGTGTTTTCACGTTGCATGCCACATGGCAGCCGGTTCCAGTGGTTCACCGTGTCGCCAACTTCTGCGCTATTATATTCTGATCAATCAGAGTGCTCGTTATGACTTGTGACGCAATTCGTTGTACGAACTTGTTTGCTGCATAGCGAGTGCATTTTCTTTAACGAACCGGCAACGAAAATTTGACTGCACCGGTGCGGAACGAAATCGAGAGATCGTTCCGCAAGCAGGGCAACGTCGATCGAAATAATCAAGGATTACGTAAGGATCGAAGTCCTATTTCCAATGATCTACAAAATTTTTCCAGAATTCCGGATAGATTTCAGAACCCGTCGCGATGGTATCGGATTATTTGTTATCGTGCCAAGTATTGATTCTGTGATAAGGAAGTTGATTAACGAATCTCTCGAAATAAAATAATGTGTCCGTTTTATCTCGTTCGCGATGGAATTGGGAAGGTTTGAGGAGCCTTGCGATTTTATGCACAACATGCCACGTCCAAAATAGTAAATCAATCGCCTAAAACTGTAATAAAACCGACTGAAGTAGCTGTACTAAAATACGCACTTGGCGATAAAGAGTACAATAACAAACAATATAACAACAATATTGATAATATAATATATATATATACGCTTAGAAGACATATTATTTTTTAGTCTAGTATCTTGCTGACCTCTTGAAATACAGTTTACTTGCTCAGCTAATCTCGAGCAGTTGCTAATCGGACTCCTAATTATTACAAAGTGGGCAAAGTTCTGCAACTTTGGACTGAATAAGCGATACTGCAAATTGCAGACTAACATATACTGTTCGTTTGAAGATCCCCAACAACCCTAATCGCTGTTCCGACCGCTACTTACTGCGGGTAGCAAAAGTCGACCGCGTGAGGCATTCCTCCGTTCCTCTGGCTGGTCTGATGGCAAAGGATCGCGAACCGTGCGGTCTGACCGGTGCAGGGTGCATTGACCGTTCTGAGCAGACCCGAGCAGCGAACCCTGAGTCCGGGGGTTGGTCCAGCAACAACGGAGAACCGTCTGGTACCCCTGAGGCCGGTGGCGAAGCTTGACCACCGAATGGGATCGATTCTTAGCGACATGTCGCTCGGTGATCGCTTTTATAGGATCGACAAAAGTAACGACGAGCCCTAGGCGGTTCGATCCACGGATTGGCCGAATGCACTTCCGGTGGATAGTGGGGAGGCCGCAGGAACGGAGATCGAGATCGATCGTTGAATCAGTTGCGCGTTAGGATCGTGCTGGATCGGGAGCTTCGTCGGCTAGGGGATGATGCGAAACGGTTCGATCCTCTTTTGCTCGACCAATTGGTTGTAGCTGCAGCTAATTAATTCTAGATTCACAGATCGTCTATCGTGATTGCAACGGTTCTGATAGACGACGGCGGAACGACAACACGCTTGGAGAACTGTTCGACAACGGTCGATCACACGGATACTGGCAGACTAACCCGGACCAGCCACGCCGCAGAAGTAAAAGCAATCGCTGACCGATTAATCGACCCACGCTCCCGTTAACACGAAATCACCGGCGCCGGTCGGGTTTTACGCTGAAAGCTTGCTAGCGACACTTGCTCTTCTATTTTCTGCGCGAACACTTTCCCCGGCCACACGCTGTACCGCTCGCCGCGAGACGATTATTCGCGAACTGACGAGCGGGGCTCGTACGCCTTCACGAATTATCGGAGCGCACCCGCGGGATTTTAGACAGGTGACTCGTGTCGCTTTGCGGTACATGTTGAATCTTTTGCAATCGCGTCTGGCAATCGTGCCGGCTGAAGCGAGCGAGATGCAGAAGGCTCGTTACCACCCCGATTCTCATAGACTGCGGATCTGAATAATGAAACAGGAGCTATATACGAGTGCCTTTCTAGCATTAATAATTTCTCGAAGTCTTTCAATCTCTACAATGTCTCGAATTACACTAACTTCTGTTGGTTTAGATTCTTAATTCAAAATCCGCTGTCCAGTCACGAAATTAGCGAATATCCGTTCGTTCTGAACTGAACCAATTTTTTGTGTAAGGCCAAAATTGATTGTCCAGTAACTAATAATAATTATTAACGGCTCTGGTGGTCGTTTGTACGAATAAAGTGGACAAGACTTGTTCTGAGGATGCAGAGAAACAGAGTTTTGTGTCCTTTGAGTACTCCAACGAGAGAAACATCGATCTTGTTGTTCGTTCCCCGAGCGAAGATTACAGGGTGTTTCGAAATGAGTTGGCGAGTGGTGAAAATGATGCAAACTCTGTTTCTGATCGTTGTTGTGGAGTTACGATTAAGAATAACATGTTGATTACCGCGTTGGTTGTGTACGAGAGCCATACAATTGTTTATCGAAGCAATAATTCCTAGGATAAATCTTAATTTTCTAGTTTCAGGCATAACTACAGATGTTTATGCATTCACAGATTTATTAAGTGCACGAATGAATTCGTAAGCCTTTCCTCGCGAATTTATTGATAATTTACGAGCAACTAAAATAGTTTAAAAATTCTACTATCCAGAATAATCTCGCAATTACCGGCTTACAATTAATGAATCTAATATATAAGATAATTTGAACAGATTTGAATTGAAAATAAAGCCACAATTGATTAACTGTGGCAACCAAGAATTAATTTGTACACCTAAAGGTTTCTCCAATCGATTAGGATTGCTATGAATGTACAAAGCGCGCAGTGACGTGGTTAAATTACTACATATAGCGGATGAAGAAGCCCGATTCGATGATGATAATGGACCGAAAGGGATTCATTCGATATTATTAAGAGAGAATGATAGTGCCGCCGCCGTCGCTAGGTGTATTCTACAAGTGAATCGCTTCTTTCAAACTCTACGTAATACTTTCTAATTAATGACTTGGAACCGCGGACCGCCATGTTCCTGCACGCAGTGGAGTTTCACCGTCGATCTGTTGTCGATGCTAATCGCAATAATCCCCGGAAAACTGCGCACTCTTCTTTCGCATGATTTCTTCATTTTCCGCTTCTCGTCGATCGTGTCTCGGGTGTCTGAAAAAGTTCGGTTTTTGAATGAAAGTTGTTGACGAGGAAAACATTCGAAGACAATGGAGGCTGTCGAGCGTTAGTAATACGATACCGGGAATCGGTTGTTAGTTTGCACTGCACCGGAAGACGCCGACAGGAGGTCGGTGTTTTGAAAATACGGACAAACTGCCGTGACTATACCTGAAACAGAAGTAGTCGGTTATCGATCGACATTGTGGAATAATTGTTTGGCAACCGCCGATTCAAATTTCTCGCGGAGATGTTATAATCAATTGCTATTGAAGTCCTCTGGACGAATAAGATGGATCTAAGATTCTCGAATCTACGGCGCCGGTGATTCTTGAAAATCAATTATTGTCGAACGCAGTCGATATCTAATCGATGAGCCATTAGTTCAAAGTGTAATTCCTGAATCGTCGTCGAGGCAGAGTCAATCCTTTCAAGATAAAACGAGCTCGAAACACTTCGGAAGTTCTTTACTTAAATTGTCGATGAACATGATTAATTGTTTACATATCTCGATCAAGGTACGTGACCTTCGCCCCTTGATTCTTTTCGATTATTCTTGGTAACTCAATTGTTCAGGGAGAGGAATTCTATAAAAATGCTGCAGGCCCTTGGATATTATAAACCTTAATTTGTATTGATATTCGAAGCAAATCCAATACTGAAGTAATTAACCGATTAAAATCTATTATTGGTTTTTTCCTGGATCGTCCGGATGGATTCATCGATCCGCCACTTTATTCCGAGAATTGTGGGATTCGTAAATTATCGCAGCCAGACAGTGAACTACGGACCAAGCCAGTAGCGGATTCCATTGACGAGATGCATCGTTCCAGCATGACGGGATCGGAAAGTGCGTTGCAGTCGTAATTCATGTATATCGAAGTTCCGATGGAAATGCAACGGAGAGTGCTAAAAATTCGTGGAAGAAACGTTATCGCGTTAATGCGACAGCAACGAAGAACAATATCGTGCCACCTTTCCGTTTGCAAATCGACGATAACGGTTCCAGAAATAGGTAGTACGCCGTCTCGGACTGAATGTTCTCCTGGTATCGAGTCAATACTAAGATCTAGAATCGATCTTAGGATCCAACGTAGAAAACATTGGACAATCTAGTTAACCGCTAACTACGCATCAGGTGAATTCGCGAGCGAAAACGACGAGAAAATATTAAGTAGCCGAGACGAGATTGCTCAGAGAAAGGAAGCGTGGTTCGCATGTTGTACTTTGATCTAAGCTGGCCAACGCGTAGCTCGTACAATTTTATTGTTCACGGAGATCTCTCGGACAACGTCGAACTTTGTTTGGGGTCCACAGTCGGTTGTCTTTAATCGTGGCGATTAATTTCCTGGAAAATTCCTGCCATCCGCTCCAACGTTAACAACCGGACCTATCAATTAAAAAAATGTTTAGTTTTTAATCGTTATTAATTCGTGCTCGATGATTTTATACTCTAAGCTAGTTTACATTTTACAAAATCGGTTCAAGCAACTGGCCAGATTAAAGTCAAATTATGTCAAACTGGTCCAAATCGAAGCGACTTCAGCTTCCAATAGAAATCATGTTCAGTCGAGTCGATGCAAAAATTAGTTAGCCCTGCAAGTGCACACTGGGGTCCCTCGTGACCCCAGTGAAATGTCCCGCGCACTGATTTGCGACTTGCTGTGTCGCAAAATAATTGTAATCATTCCATTTCTTCAATTTTAATGATTTTAAAGATTTTTAATGCTTTAGACTCGAAATCGGTTGTTTCTGCTCTACATTGTCGCAATTTATTCGTGTCTGGCCCAAGGCGACGTTCCCCGACGAGTTTATCAGCGTTTACCATTTTTCATCACCCCACGCATTTAATTAAAATCGTCATTTAATAAGGCTCGGCGCGAATGCGTCGCAGACGTTGAAATATGACGTTAAAAGTCTCGTGAAACCACTGGCAACGATAAAAGTATGATGCCCGACGAGTTTTTCCCCTAAGGAGATAACACTTTGGCTTTTCAAAATGTCCACCAGCCTGCTTCTAATAATTTTCTAGTCTTTGATAAAAAGATGTTGATATTCTTTAACAAATCTCGAATGTATAAAATGATATTGCAACCGTCGAGTGTTCTCACACTTTTTACTCATAAATGTAGACAACTGTACACATTTGTCTCATCGTGTTCTTTTACTAACTAAAATTTCGTTCGATGAGTCGGGGAAACACGTTTCTGAGATCGCCGAGGACAAACTTTTTGTTATTGTTTTCTTTTCGTAACCATAAAGTCACTGGTTCACGAAATCATTGGACATGTTATCGCTTATTTTTGGCAGTATAAAATTTCGGGTAATCCCATAGACTTTGAGAACACGTGTCTTCGCAAAGATGTCAAATGTTATCGTGATAGCCAGCAGCTTCTTGGAAAGAAGACAATGATCGAGAACTTGTGTATCATCGTGTATAATTGTAAGCAACCACCTGACCCCATTGAATCTTACAAAAGTTGGAACTGTGGACCTTGTCGTGTCAATGATCATGTCAGCAGATTGAAATTAATCTTTGTCAGCTCTCTCGGCATATCGATTCGTCATTTCTACAATTATTACGAGCGAATTGGCGAGGCAAATAAATTCTACTCTCGTCTGTGTTACGCTTTGCTTCTGGTCCCAATAGACGCCATTTTGGAGCGAGACTCACGATGTTGCATGATCTTCATACTACATAATTAAATAAAATAAAATTGGACAACAACTTTTGCTGCCTTCCTCTGGAAAGTCGGTTTACATAAAGTTCTGCAGGCTACGGACGCCATTTTCAAATGAAATTCAATGCAACTTTTCCTTGCTAAAATTTCCCTTAAAAATTGCAACCTTCTTTCTCCCTCTCAGAGTAACAAATTTCACTAGACAATGACGGCGATGGTCCGCCATTTGCGAGTCTAATATTTCGCGAGGCGTACGACTGGCAATAAGTGTAACGTCCAGAGTGTTGCAACAATTGTCCCCCGACAAAAACATTTATTTATACGTTTCCATTCGCGGAGGAAAAGAAAATATGGAAGATGTAACGGGGCAGAGGGCCATCGGTTTCCGGTTTCAGCCGGTTACTAAAAATCGTTAGCGTCTCGGCCGCCGTCGAGATTCTTCCGTTTCTTTTCTTCGTTTTCGAATCATCGATAGTGCCGACCCGATGTCTGGAAGTTTTGCCAATACACTCCGTGTGTACTTGCGGGGCACGCACACAATTAACCGGAAAGTTGCGCGTGCTTTGACGTATCTGGAGGCTCGGCTGTATGGCCGACGATACGGTTATCGTTATTGATTGCATAACGCGGTAGGCACGGCCACGAGCTTTCTATATGTCAACAACGATTTCATAAGCCGAAGTTATTCCAGTCAACACCACTACTTTGTTGACTTTGGAGCCCTCTTGGCCCCTCTCGTGGCCCCATCTTTTTTTTGTCCCGCATTCCTCTTCAGTATGAGCCGATTTATTTTGCAGAGGCTGTTCAAATACTTTCTTCCTTTTCGATCCTAAAAAATGCAAATAACGTAAAGATAGAGTTTGAAGTGTTATTGATATTTATTTAAAACAAAATTGATATTAATTGTTAACTTCGAACCCGCGTTTAGCCCCCAGAATACTCGATTATTTGTATCTCTCGTATTTCAATCCTGCGATTATCCTGTGGGACTACTTGTCACTTCTGACGAGTCTATTGCAGCTAGGATTCCCGAAATCGATTTCTCTATTGTCAGCTTCACGTATTCCCGATTAGAGAACCCCCGCGACGCCTCGGCGAAAGACTCAAGAGACGTTTATCTATGGCCTTTAACCCTGAATCCTCATAATAAATAGCAGCACTATCGTTGCTTTTGCTGTTCGATTTTCCTGTGCTCGTTAATGCGATTTCAGCTCTCTATTGTTTGTCTACGGTATCGAATTACATTATTAAGAAATCGTGACGACACGTCTGGCGATTCTCTCGCCTCGTTAATGTCTAATTTTACGTATTGGTCCCGTTATGGTACCGTCTTGGACTGCCGAAAGATATTTTTGTGGACACCGGTGCGCATCAATGATCTACGACTGCGCAGCGTCATGAATCAACGGCTATCACTAACAACTACATTCAGAGGTGCGCTGCCAAAAATGATCAGTCCCTCGCGTGCTGCAGGGGACGGCACACAGTGGGCAATTTGGACGAAATCGGATTCAAAATCACAGAACTTTCGATAGAAATGACAAATTTTGAGACCAGATTTGAAATCAGCGTGAAAAAATCTATGGGAAATGATGTATAGCATGTTTAAAAAAAATTTCCCCGCGTGGTATTGGGAAAACCACAATTTTCTTGAAATTGAGCAAGTTTAACGAATTTTCTCGAGGTTAAAAAACGTTCGTACCACAATCTCCCTATTTTTCTCGTATTCTACAAAGTTTCAGCTTTAATTTAAAAAAAATTTCGTCGCTCTACCTTATTCCTATCGGAAGTTCCTTGATTTTGAATCCGGTTTTGTCCAAATTGCCCACTGTGCGGCCGACCTCCTTCGAATGAGTCTCTCCTTGAGGGAAATTCATGTAGGTCATCGGTGGACCCTGATGGACTCTGGAGAACCTATCTAGGTCATCGATGGATCCTGGTGGACTCTGATGGGCCCTCGAGATCGTTGACAGATCCTGATAAACTTTAAAGGTTCTATGTAGGCCTCCGGCCTACAATCCCAGTGGACTCTCAAGGACCTATGCAGGTCGGCGATGGATCCTGATGGACCCTATGTCTCAGATGGTCCCTGAAAGATCTACGTCTCAGATGGATCCTAGTGGACCCTGGAAGACCTATCTCTCAGATGGACCCTGGCGAAAGTTCTTCGTCCTTTCCTTGCCTACATTCCCAGCCCTGCTTAGAGGATCCTCCCTTCCAACAATGCCCTCCACATCTTTCTTAGATCCTTTCATACCCATGACATCCCTTCCTCAAATCTCCCTACGCTTCTCGTCCCTAAACTACCCTCCTATCATTCATTACCCTCCCCTTCTCTCTTTTCCTTTCCTAGATCTCTTTCCCTCCTTCCCCGAATCACCTCTCTGCACCTGTCCTTACCTTGAAGGTCTAGATCATCTTTCCTACCCATGACATCCGTTCCTCAGATCCCCCTACGCTTCTCATCCCTAAACTCCCGCTTACCCTCCCATCATTATATCCCTTCTCTCTTTTCCTTTTCTAGATCTCTTTCTCTCCTTTCCTGAATCACCTGTCCTTACCTTTAAGGTCTAGATCAGTCTAGATTTAGATCTTCTCCCCCTTTCCTCTACGCAAGCAGGTGAATCGGAACCCCATTCGGTCTGTGTCCCTCTTGTGGCGCTAGCATGAACGAATTCGGAATTCACCGGAACGGATCCGGCATCCTCCGCCACCTGTCGAAGCCAGAACGGAGTTGGTTCCCGCACGACAAGATGGCCGCGCGTTCGGCCGGTAAATCGGTTTGATTTTACGTGTTCCGCGGTACGTATCAGCTGTTCGGGTGACAGTTTGCCAGCCGTGAGCAGTGCGTCGAGGCTTATTGTTTGGGAAGCAATATGGCTATCTGGTGACTAGTAACAGTGCGATACGTAGACAAAGGGGCAACGCAGTTCTCATGGTAGTTGGAGACGCGTTGTGCGTGCCGTTCTACCTTGTCTAAGTAAAAACAAGCCCACGGGGAAGTTCGTAGAATGTTGGAGCTGGAGGTGGTGCCCGAGAGATCCCTCGGCTGCGAGCAGTGGGAATTTATTTTAGGCAAGTGACGAAACCACTCATAATGTATCGCGGCCTATCCCGTATTACGCGTAATTTTCAAACGTGTCAATCTCGATCCGAATCGATCCGCGGCAGACGAACGGATCAATGGGAACGATCGCGGGCCTCCGAGGGCCGTAGTGCGTCTTATTGATGCTGCTGTGGTACAAGCGAGCCCGCACACTCGCACACCCCGTAATATCGGCTCTATTTGTAAACACCTCAGCTTGACAATCGTATGCGCGTAAACAAAGAAAATGGAGCCCATCCGCGGATAAATATTTTGTTGCCACATTATGTAATTGTTGACAGCGGTTCTCGCCACTTTGTTCAGCGTTCTCTGGGGCTGGGAATCCATTCTTGGACTGACAATTTATCAGAAATAGACGCTCGGCTCTGCCATCCGCTGAAATGCACAGAACTGTCCGCCGAGAGTCGTTTAGTTACGTCGTGCCGTTTATTTATGCGCATTTAGTATGAAATAATGCATAACCGGGCTGAAATTAATTTGTTGCTGCATATACACATACACACACACATATACACATACACGCGCGTACACCGCATTTGCAATAGGATGATTGGTTGTCTTTCTAGGTATGCATTTTTCCCAGTCTGTGTCAATAATACAATCCCAAGTGGGCATTATAAGAGGAGTACAAGTACTTTATAGCGATAGTGTGAGTAAAATAAATTTATATTCGCTTTTTGAGAAAATGTCTTAGCAGGGTTTCACCATTTTTGTTCTCTCTATGTTGGTTGTTAAATGGATGTCCGATTTGCAGAATCCTTTAGACGTAGACTTAGTGATAAATTTACCTCACGATGGCGTTCGGCTTATATTCGACCCAGTGGTGCAAAGGCTCAAGATAATTGAAATTTATAATATGAAACTAGTGAAACTTAAGTACTGCGGTCTACCATTCAACTCACCAGAGGTATTGCCATCTATCGAACAGATTGAGCATTCGTTCGGGGCTACGCATCCTGGTGTTTACGATAGCGATAAACAGGTACAGGGTTTCGGTACTATCAACAACTCTCGACGAATAGAAGACAATTATTTAACGATTTGTGTTCTGTTCCATAGGTGTTTGTTTTGAACTTCCGAGGACTGTCATTTTACTTCCCCATCGACTCAAAGTTTCAACCCGGCTATGCTCACGGACTTGGGTCATTACAATTTCCAAACGGGACTTCCCCTCTTGTCGCAAAGACAGCTATCTATGTTGGTAACATGGCTGCTGGGAGTGGAAGCGACGAGCACAACCTAAAGACACCCCCACCTCCCCTACCGCTTGTAATTATTGTTTGTTAGTGTTTGTAGTTTAAGACATACATTAGCGAAGACAGCATTAACACTGTACATCCGTTTTTCGGCAGGTCTGCTATCATAATAATCTGTATTTAGAGAAAGCAGACGTTATGCGAGATAAGACTCGTACTCGAGGTCTTAGACTGCATCTCTTCACAGAAGGTAGCTCTGTCACCAGGGTATTACTGGAGCCGAAGAAACACTGCTTGACCAAAGAGGTACTAGTTTACAATTTAACTATGTCACATTCCAAGACCTTCCTCAGATTACCTACCAGGGACACGAACGCATTTATAAACCGCATGAAACAAACTTTTTATGTTCTTTCGAAAAGGAGGCAGTGCAGTTGCGAAGGGTTGATTTTATGGATTAAATGAGCAGTGAAAAAAATACTGTGCGTTTTCAGGTGTTGTTCGGCGATACCTGTGAAGATGTGTTGAGCGCTTTGGGCGCACCTTCACGTGTGTTCTTCAAGGCAGAGGACAAAATGCGGATTCACAGTCCTCATGCGCACAAACGCGATAAAATAAGGCGATCCGATTTCTTCTACAATTATTTTACCTTAGGATTGGTAAGCTTCTTAAGAAACGTCTTACGATATGAAATTAATACTGTTCACATTCAAACTAAAAATCGTCTACGTCAATTGCAAGAAATTGGAATCAAGTAGAAATTTCTTGCTTTCTTGAATAACTTCAAAAAGCTAATAATAGTACAACGTCACTCTTAAATTCATTCAAATTGCATCTAACCATTTCTACCGTAAATGCATAAAATCAACAGTCTAATTACGACGTACAATTTTATCTAACGTCATGTATCATTCGCAGGACGTTTTGTTTGATGCCAAAACCCAATGTGTTAAGAAGTTTGTGTTACACACAAATTATCCTGGACACTATAATTTTAATATGTATCATCGCTGCGAATTCTCGTTATCGCTGCCGCCAGAAAATAATTCCACTGAGTCGGGAAAGCTTATTGATGTTTCCCCATCTCCAGTTACGGTGAGACATGGAATCTATTTTATGCCTACCCTCTCGTCACTCTATTTGTCACGGCTATTTTTTCATTCGAGATAAATGATAGAACGTTATCGTTGCTGACTCCGCGCGTTCGCAACACAGTTGCAACATCCATAGGTTGCATGTCGTTGAAGATAAACCGTCGTGACTTTTGAGATACAAACGAAGTATTAATTGGTCTTTATTCTTCAGATCACTGCCTATACTAAATGGGATAGAATAAGCGAGCAGTTGAAGGCCAGTGCGAGACCCGTGGTCCTGAATCGAGCGTCTTCGACGAACACGACAAATCCGTTCGGATGCACGTTTTGTTATGGTATTCGCGACGCGATCGTCGAGGTCATGGCGAATCAGCACATCGCAAGCGTAACTTTGTACAGGGCGGCGTGACCTTGAACATTCGCGCGACATGGTGCATTATTGAGCGCTCTGTGAAGAGCTGACGGAAGAAATGGCGTTGGAATGATGTGAAACAAAAAAAAAACCCGAAAAGAAATATGTAAGGGAATAGGCAGGTTTTAACGTTGGCAATCGCATAATAACAGTTACTCTGAAAGGCTGCGTGGTCCCGGAGGGAAGTGATAAGAGCGACGCGGTGTCAGATAGCAGACGCAGTTCTTTTTAACAGTAACCGTTTAACGTTAAACGCATGCACGAGGACGTTAGGGAAATCAGTTAACGTTTTTTCGATTGCCGGGAGAGAAAGGTGACGCAGCGTGAGGCTCAGAAACCAGAAGATATCATTTTGAATATCACGTATTGTTGCTTATAATATTTTACATTCTTCCTTGGATGCGTCCATCGGGGAAATAAACGAGCGAAAAAAGGAAAAAAAAATCGTGTGGAAAGAAAAAAGAAAGCGAAAGGAACATCAACTAAGGGGTACAAGTGTCTGCAATATTCGATAATATCATATTTAATATACTGTTTTTATCTTTTGGTTATAAGTTTTAAATATAGCTGAGAATAAAAAAAAATGTGGTTTTGTGTGAGCGATCAATAATTGTAACGATTTGAGCTCGTTAGATTGAAAAGAACAAAAAAAGAAAAAAATAAAAACAAAGGAAAGGGGGAAGTAGTTCCAGAGGATAATAAGAATTTTGATAGTTGATGAATCTACAGTGATTATAACAACAATAATGATTCAATAATCATAAAACACATGTAATAATGTGCTTAGTGCAAGTACGAAAAAGAAGATGTGCGAGTTTCTTGAATGAAAATTTTGTAACACATGCTGCAGTTAACAGGCGACAAAACAAAAACGAATGATACAACCGGAAACTAAATATCGTTCGGGTGTGAGAACCGAGTTCTGGCACCCACCCGGACAGTCTGTACAGAATTGTACGTAACAATGTGAATTATAGTATTCTGAATATACTATACGTTAATTTCTTAACATAGCAATGACTTCTCTTTTAAAAAAAGAAGTACCAATACGACGCAGATTATATATGCTGAACGAAAAAGCGTATGTTTGTCTGTGCGAGGGGAATTAAAACAGATGGCCTGTTTTTTTACGCTCCTATCTATTGTACACTCTTGAACATTGTGATACGACAGATTTTAAGATTCGAGAAAAAAAAAAAGATAGATTACATTGACTACTTGTTTGCATTAACACAACACACATACAACAGAAGAAGAAGAAAAAACCGAAAAAAATACGAAAGGAGATAATAATTTAGTTGATAATATACTTTTTCTTATATTTCTCTCTGTGCAGTTAGGTAAATATTGCGGTATGAATGTATAACGCAGAGCTCGGTTAGACCCGTTAGTGTTTTTTAGTATTTAAATGTAACAATGGATTCCTCTGTAAAACCGCCGCGACGCAGCGACTAACGGAAAGTTCGTTTTTCGTTTCTTTCTTCTACGAATTTCGATTCACTTGGATGTTAAATTGCACAATCGTCTAAATGACCCTATCTCCGAGTTGTTTCCCAGTAAACTGTATAGGGTAAACGCGAAACTGAGCTATGTTTTGTGTATCGTGTAAATCCTCGATATAGTTGATATAATCGACAGTGATTATAAGATCATCTGTAACGAATAATAACCGTGAAATATAATAACGAAGACCATTATATGGACACACGTGAAATATTGTACGATATGTATAATTACTTTGATTAACACTTTTAACCGCACAGACTCGCGAACATGCTTTTTGTCTTATTCTCACGTTGACCTTAGGGAAGTATCGGGACGTTTGTGTATACCGAACGGTTGTAAAAACTCTTTTTTCCGAATCTATCTGCGCCTTTCATTGAATCTTTATTCGAAATTCGAAGACGAATTGATCTCATTACGCCTGCCTCCGAACGGGAAACGAGGGGAAATACTAGAGGTGTGCGAGAACCCGGAAGTGGGTGGTTGGGGCGGTTTGGGGCATCGGGTTCTCGAAAATTTCAGGAATCTCGAATATCTCGGGATTCTCGGAAATTTTCGGTATTATTCCTGAGAATATTCGGGATTCCCAAGAATATTCTTGGGAATTTTCTTCGCCCCGAAACCGAATAAAATTCTCGACCCGTACCGGCCCAATGTTCTCTGGATCCCGCACACCTCTAGAAAATACGAAAAAAAGTGTTAATCGACGCATAATTGTTAGGTTATAGACAATTCGAGAGACGCGGACAGCGCTCGTTCAGCCAGGAAATCGCGGCTGTCATTGTTTCTCGGGTTCTATTTCGAATACCTCCTGTTTTGTCAACGCTACGTCGAGCTATTTTTGCGTGGAAATCAACTTCGAGTGAGTATATAGACCGTCGAATTTTTATGCGTGTCATGCTAAATGGGGGGAAAACAAAAAGAAAAAAATAAAAATAAAAATCTCGTTAAATCAGCGAAAAGTATGGAAATTACGTTCTCTATATACTTACTTCGAGCGATCACTCCCAGAGAAGTCTCTCTATTTACTTTATACGAGAAGAAGAAACTCATTTTGTATCGAATGGACTATAAAAATCGTGTAAAACCATTTTTCTATTGAATCATTTTTCTCTTTCGCGGATATCTGACTTCGACAATCCTTCGATGTACGTGTTACTTTCGAAAAAAAAGACCGTTCCGCTGACCAATCGAGAGCGATCGATTGTGACGATGTTCGTTCCGGTCGTGTTCCGAACGCAATAAAACAGCTAATTTTTTGTTCATCGTTTACCTGTTTTATTTCCTTTTGCGTGGAGTGCGAAAACCGTCGAGTGAATAGTTCGGACAGCTTTTCTGCGATTCTGAACTTCGGGATTGTTTGTATCTGTTCATCTTGATCGCGTTCAATCGGTCTCCTTGTGTCAAGGCGCGGGAACTCTGCGATTCTCTTTCCGAATCATCCGTTCCTCTAATATTCCTAAGCCTCCCTGCGATTAAATGGTGATCATAGATCATTTCATAAATCGGAACGTGAAACATTAAGGGGGCCGGCATGGCTTGAAATCCATATACGTATGCAACGGTCAAAATCTAGACAAACTGCCGCTTTTCAAATTCTGAAGCAAGTATGACGTCACAAAATGGCTGCTGCTGAGAGATTCTCTTAATTTCGAGAGATTTATTGTTAGTATCGAAAAAAAGGCTCTATACAGACGTAGCAAAGACATGCACTTATTTAAGACGTAAAATGTTTAGAAAAAAAGGCACAGCGTAACATAGCGTGACAGTCAAGGTCAAATGCCTGCCGGCCCCACTTATTACAACTGTTGCTTTTTTTAATCTCTTTGCATTTCATCCGACCTAATCAAATTCGGCAAAGTAGACATATCGTTTTCATTATTCGAGGACAATCGTTTGCTTACTCGGATTAGCATTCATTTTGTACATAATTCCATGATATATGAATCAGAAAATCATTGTCATAGAACAACAATTACGTTCGCGGGTTTAGACAGTCTCCTATTCGAACGATTGCTTCCAGAAAGAGATGCGTGCGCACCTTGTTAGATGCGCACGCATCTGCGTCAAATGCGCGCGCGTCTGTACACTCGAAAAACCGCGGCAACAGATTCAAAACTCTGCTGCGCGCGCAGTCGACGATAGATCGATCGATATATGGCGCGCAAGTAAGAATTTTCAAATCTTTTACATGTAAAACTGCGGCAGTTTCGAAAAATGAGCCACGAAATTAATTCTAAATTAAGCAGTTGGACTATATTATCTTCACATATTAGCCTTCTGCGAGTAAATAATTAAAAATTGTTATTATGGCGGAGACTTACCTAGAATTCGAGTGAATTTCGCCTTGCTCGATTTTTCTATCGGTGTATTGTACTCGTTTGACTCTGAAATATTTGAAAAATTATTTTTTACTCTCGAGGAAATCATACTTGACATTACAAAAATCTGTTGAACATGTTGCATAGATATGAACAGAAATTGTTCACCTGTGATCAGGGATGATTCACGTGCATTTCTTTCTATTTTGTCTAGCAATGAATATATTCCTCGTTTATGATGTTGGTTGGTAAAGTGTTTTAATCTGCAAAAAAGAAAAAGAAAATACAAAATTTGATTCGTCGTGTACAATAAATGAGAGTAATTAATAATTGTTATTTCATGTTGGAAATGTTTCGTTTGGCTACCTGTACTGTTCGCCAGAGTTCATCAAATTTTTCTCCACGTTCTCGAGCCACGTTTGCTGATGCCCGATAACAGAACCGGGTCGGCAAATCCTTATCCAAGCAATAGCTTCTCTCGCCGTCATTTTGTAATGTTTTATCAAGTAAGCCGCAATTAGGGAACCCGTTCTGCCCAGGCCGGCCTACGATACCGGCATATAAACAGCGAAATGAATCTAGGGGGACACGGAAACACTTTTTAAAAATGGAACTCCGCCGATTACTTTGCAATGGACTGCTATCGGGCCGGTGGTATTTTCGCTGAGCGCAAGAAATTGGTGTAGAACCCTCTTCGGTGGCACAGTACCGTCCGGCATGAACATGTCGTAATGGGAGATGCCTGCCGCGGTGAATCTGTATAAAGATAAATTCGAGTTGCATAAACGAATAAATTGTTCGCAGAGAGTATTCAAAAACAGGATAAAAATAATTGACACACCTCGACGCGTCGTACACTTTCTTGTTCAATCGAACCACAGCGGTGACGCCATTTCTCAAGAAATAATTGATGTAACACTCAGGAGGGTGATACGGTGTTCCCGGCTCGGTGCTGGGACCCACAAACGCCAGAAATTTTTGCGGCACCATCCAATTTAGATTTCCGTTCCTCATGTCCTCGTATTTCTCGTATTCGACGAGGTCGAAGTCGTCGAAACAGAAAAATCCAAACGAAGATGCCTTTTGGAGCGCGTTCAAACAATCTGTCGGGAAATGAATATTTAAAGAATATTTAGAAATATTTACTCGAGCTCGTGTTTCTCACCTAGTATATGGATGTGGTAAATCGAGGACCCCATGGAAGCGTCTTGAAAAGGTGTGATCGGCATATCGCTCCCCATGAAAAGAGTATTATAAGCTTCCTTCGGGCTTTTGTTTAAGTACAACACAGCATACGAAGCTGCCAAATAAGCAGCGTTTGCCCTTTTGTCATCTCTTTGCACAGTATAGTGCACAATCTGTTTATGCTTGTTTTCCGGGCTCTGTAGCTTCTTGCTCAAGGTGCTGCAATATCTGTTAACAATTTATTACAGAAAAAAAATAAACATACAACATAACATAAATTTGTTTTGTTTACCGTTAAAATTGCAATTTCAAATCTTGCTGCATCGAACATCACAGTAATTTTGTTACTAAATTGCTGGATAATATTGGGGAACACCAAACCACAGAGATAACAATTTTTGCAAACAATTGAAATTCGACTCACTTATAAAGGCAAGCGATATTCAGCGGTCCGAAGTCGTTGTAGAAGTTATTATAAATCAGTTCGTCGTCGACGGTGAAACAATGAATGTGCGCGGAGCTCCTCGCATATTGTCGCCCATTGGCCAGCGTGGCGAAATAAAATCGATCCTTTATGTATTCGCAGATGTGGGTAAGGTCCGGATGCTTGTAAACCGTGGTGACGTCTAAGGAATAAACAAAATGAGACTGTAGTAAAATTATTACGAACCTCGGACGACGGTACCTTCGACGTCGACGAGTCTGTTGTCATAAATGTTGCGACAATTTCTCAAGAATCTTGAGCTCTTCGGACCGTACATCGTGGAGCGATCGAACGGAGTGGAACAGGAAAAATATTTTCCAAAAATATTAAAGCTCCACGATCTAGACATCGGTCATGTTGCGATAGGCAAATATCCAGCTGCTATTGCTAAAATTTTCTGGCTTCCGGTAGTCGATCGTATCCGAATCACATCTTGAACATAAATTCAATTAATGTCGATCTAATCCACTATCGAATCATTCTCGATTGGTTTTCACATACTTTTCTCGTCGTCACAGACATCTGATTTCTCGGAGATAATTATTGTGTATCGAGTGCATGATTCGCTGGCGCTATATTGCAAAAGCAAAATATTTTGTAAACAATCGTTTTTATCGGTGAGTTGGGGGTAGGAAAATGGTTAAGGAATTGACGGAAGGATTTTACGAAGATTTCTATGGTATGGGGCGGCGTTGTTCTCACTTACCCTTTGAAATTTTCATTTTATAACCAAGAGAAATTCGTCTTCAAATTTACTGCAATTTACCATACCAAATTAATCATTTCGACAAATCAGTTTGACCAAAAGACGTTTGCCTGGACTTCGCGCTTCTCAGATTTTTCTCGCACGGGTACCAATTGCATTCAATCCGAAGAAAAACAGCCAATTTCTCTATACTATCGCGTGCAACTTCGCATTTGTAAATTATAGCGCATTCTTGAAAATTGGACGTAATGTCATTATATTTAGTAATCAAGTTTTCCATTCTTTCATTTCAGATCTGCAAACGAGAGCAAGGTTTGCCTATCCGGGAACTGAAGACTGGAGAAAATTGTCACACCTCTTCAAAAACTGAGTCTTGCAAGCTGAAAACTTCTAGGTATGTTCTTCAAGGTGTCGTTAACGTATAACAAAAATTAAAAAATTCTAGCTTCAACAGATTGGTTAGAAAAAATTCCGAAAGGTGGAAACCCTTTATTAAACGCATATTGGAAAAAACAGGATTCTATAAACAATTGTTGTACCTTTCCAAAAAATGATTCTTTCGTGAAAAAACTTTTTAGGTATGTTCTTCAAGGTATCGTTTGAATATAATAAAAATTACAAAATTCTAGCTTCAACCGATTGGTTCGAAAAAATTGCTGTGGCCAACCTCTACGAAATCGGTGTTTGCTTCTCCAAAGAAGTGACCACTCTGTAAGAAACCCGCCGCCTCTTCTCAAAAAGTGACTCTTTCGAGCTGAGAATTTTTGTGCGTGCTCTCGGAACATATTCTAGATCTAGCAAAAATTAAAAAACAAAATGTATCTCGACACGTTCGGTTTTAAAAAATTCGCGAGGTAAACGAAGAAACGAGGCTGAACTTGCCGATCGCATGCGACGTCCCTGTGTTCCGGGGGGAGGCCAGTGAAGATTTCACTGCGCTCTTTGCGAGGAAGATTTCGAAATCGGCGGATCGATCGGTGGCCGGTCTCGGTGCCGCGTTCCACGGTTTCCGGTGTTCGGGCTCGATTTTCCACGGAGCTGCACGCATCGGTAGCGTCGCGTCGTTTTCCTGGCGGATAGGCGGTGCTCCCCATCGAAATCGGGTGGTCTGCGCGACGCGACGCGGATGCGTTCCTTATCGAGGTTGCATAAACGCGCAGAGGAGAGACCGGCCTCCTCTGGTACAATTTGTACCGGGAAGTACTTGAACATGCAACGTGTAGAACCACGGCCCGGCCGGGGGAGAGACCGACTTAGCCGCGGTGCGTGGACATCGTTGCCCGTGGCCCGATCGGTATTTACGATTCAAGAGAAATCTCTCTCCCGGGACAGGAGGCGGCACAGTCCATCCGTCTGTGCATCCATTCCTGCGTCCGTCAATCCGTTATAATTTCTCCGTTAATAGAATCCGAGATTTCGTAGCGACTCGTGCGACGCATTCGAAAACCGTGCCGCCCGTTCTCCCTCTCTCTCTCTCTCTTTCTCTTTCTCTCTCGTCTCATCCTCTCCCGTTCCCTCTTTCTCCCCACTAGAATCATTCTTTCTCTGCCCTCTGCGCGCCTCTTTTCCTCCGGTACGCACGCGTTTCCACTTCCTCGTCATCTCTCCTCTCATCCTGACTTTTCGCCGATTTTTCCTACCTTCTCGAGGGGATATTTCTTACTTTCTTTCATTAATTTATTCAGCAGTTCCAGCGAAGTCCCACGCACTTAAAGTCGACACAGTTATCGTGGCATCGGTAATTTAAATTTTCGAGGTGATTCGATCATCTTCCTTCGGAGGACTATGTCGAAAAAGTCGGGGAAAGAGTTTTTCGGTCGCGCGAGCCGATAATTCGCGAACCGGAGCAAGGTCGCAGTCGGAGGCGAAGAAAGAAGGCAAAGTACACTTTCCGTGGAATGCCAGCCGTGTAATCGAGGCCTGCTAATTACGCTTCCAGCCGGTATCGCTCGCGGAGATCTATTTTAAGCGCGCTCGTATCTCGGGTAACGTTACCGCTCCGGACGAGAGCCCCGATGAATCCCGATTCTTTTCTTTTCTCTCCCTCCCGGGAGTGGGGGAGAGAAATATATATATATTTTCGCCGGTTTCGAGCCGAGCCGATCGATCGTCCGTCGAAACGGGCGAGGCATCTTTATGAACCCTACCGGCGGCATTGTGCGTGGGTGGGACCGCCGAATATGGTGGCCGCCTTCGCCTCCAAGATGAACGCCGCCGACTGGCTGCGGCTCTGCCGCGCGAATAAGGACGTGACGTAGTTATATCCTCGCTTATAAGGAAAACGGATTTGCTGTTAATAGTCAATATGCATTAGAGAGACAATGAGCGGATCTTCATGCCGCACACGACGGCCAGACCGCAGAACGGAGGATGTTGGTGGCCGCGATTCGGCCTCGAAACGGACACCTTCTTCGTGGATTTAACGACCAAACACTCATCGTCAGGTACGCCGACTATACCCAGGGATTTCCTCTGATCCATTGTCTGCCGATTCCTGGCGAACTGTACATGCTTCTCATCCGTTCCTGGTATTCCGAATCCGTGAGTCGTTCACAGGTTAAATCGATTCACTTTGTTCCTATAAAGTGAACTGCTTAGGCGAACGAAGAGAGAAATGTAGACACGGTGTCAGAAGCTGGGAAGAACGCACGTAATTTATAGAAGAATTGCTAGACTGCGGTTCTTTCTGCAAAATTGCGTCTGTTGGAAGAAGAAGCCAAAAATTAAAAGTTTCAGAGATGCAAGGCCTGCTAAAATATCTGCTATTGCACGTAAGGAAGATCGATTTTTCCGGCCAGTCACAGTAGAGTATAGCCCGTCGATAACCCGAATACCGGAAACATAGAAATAATTGCATAAGAGAGACCAGCGGTTCTTTCTGCAAAATTGCGTCTGTTGGAAGAAGAAGCCAAAAATTAAAAGTTTCAGAGATGCAAGGACTGCTAAAATCTCTAATATTGCACGTAAAGAAGATCGATTTTTCGGGCCAGTCGCACTAGAGTAGCCCGTCGATAACCCGAATACCGGAAACATAGAAATAGTTACACAAGAGAGACCAGCGGTTCTTTCTGCAAAATCGCGTCTGTTGGAAGAAGAAGCCAAAAATTAAAAGTTTCAGAGATGCAAGGACTGCTAAAATCTCTAATATTGCACGTAAAGAAGATCGATTTTTCGGGCCAGTCACAGTAGAGTATAGCCCGTCGATAACCCGAATACCGGAAACATAGAAATAGTTGCATAAGAGAGACCAGCGGTCTTCCGCAGCTGGATGATTACAGGTGCGCGGGGTGGGCTGAAAGGGGGTCGAGTGAGGGCTGAGCTCGGGAGACAGCGAACTGTGAAGGATCGACGATCCATCCAGTGGCTCCAGTCCCGGGAACAGAAATTGTTACGTGCCCGGTCGGGTCGTCGTGATCCGAATGCTCATGCGTATCGGTCGCGGTCATCCAGCGACGAGAGGAGAGACACCGGGAGAGGAGAATTTCCGTGGCGTGGCTCGTCAGGCCCGAAGAGAAGCTTTCTTCTTGTACTCGGCCAGCAAACTGTCGCCGAGACCTCCTCCTGCTGCCGTGTGGGTGCACACGCACTCTAGATGCAGCGGCTGCTCAAATTATTCGAGTCGTAGCACGAGAAAACGTGTGTTTGTTAACCATTTGCACTTACGATTCAATTAACAATTTAATTTTTATGTTTCCGATGCTTTTCTTATGAAACCTTCACCATCGTGTTTCTTACAGTTTTCTGATTGAAACGATACCCAACACGACACAGTTTGGATCACGTATGCCTGTTTAATCCACGACACAGCCTCCATTATCCGAACTAGTCCGAGAAAGATCATAACTGTTCGGATAACAGCTGCAGTGCTAGATTCAGTCTTGTCGTTTAGGAATCGTGCTGGACCCGGAGACTGAAGAAGTGGTTTTGAAGATCACCGGTTCGGATAGTAGAGGTTCCATCAAATCGTGGATTAAACGAGCAGACATGCTCCCAACGATATCGTGTTTGGGCTCGTTTCAATCATAAAATTGCCACGAATACGTCGGTAAAAGCGTCAAGATGGAAGTATTGAAAGCTCGAACGCTGAAGAGATACACCTAACTCGGACACAGCGGTAGAGGGGATGAATTTTTCGAGAATGTCGTGCAGATTTCTGTCACACGTATCCAGACATTACCGTGGCTGCCTGTGTGGAACGACACGGTTGTTCGAGCTCTTTCTCTCTCTCTCTCTCATACACACATACACACAGCTTCGAACCTGAAGAAATCCGTGGCGGCTGGCTGGATAGCGCGTGCACACGCTGCCTGAGCAACCAGCTCGTCAAAGGCGATTGTCCGTCCACGCGGAAGCGGAGCCAGCGAGCATCTATCCACCATCGATCGCCTCTCACTCGCAGAACACGTACACTTCGTGTCCCCGTACACGTTCCTCAGCGCTCTTCCACGGCCGGCATTTTGGTAGCGCGTGTGCGCGTTCGTGTGCGTGCACGCGACGCAGAAGGATTTGCACGAAATCATTTTACCGGAGATTGTGTCTTCCAGCCGATAGAATATTGCTCCTCGAACAGCGTCGTTCTTACAGCTCTCGCTGTCGACGCGAGGCGTTCTTCAACGTCTCATGAAGTTCATCCGCTGGTTTTATCAATGGTAGTCCACTTAAAGACGGCCTACTTCTTCAAGGTCTGCGTTGAGCTTCTTATTAGACTCGGTGTAAACGACTGAGAATTAAAAATTAGAATAATCCTCTTATAAAAATAGAAACAGGATTGAAAAAATTCACACTGCTCGGTCAAAGCATCCTATAAATCTGTGCAGAGATCCAAATCAATCTTTTCCATCTGAAAAGAAATGCGGTCTATATTTTTCACCTATTAACCGGTTAACTGTGATTGACGACCAAACTCGTCAATCCGAAACTCTATCGCGGTGCAGTTAACGTTAATGAATTGTTAAATTCTTATCGAATGAAACAGTAATTCTTTCTCATTTAGCTTTACAAGGGCTTCGGCTTTTATAATAGCCGCATTTGGCCCGCGTTCGACGTGTATATTCGTCATTGCTTGATTTTAATTCCGCGCCGTGAGGGATTTTTCAAATTCAATTCCACAGTTAACTGGTCCATCGTGAATAGAAACAATATTTGCCAACGAATCGGACTGGAAAAATTTGTATAACTCGTTAAAAGCGTCCTAGAGATCTATGCAGAGTTTCGGGTTGGTCAGCCAGTCCTTTCCATCCGAAAAAAATCTCGGCAATCAGTGTGTTAACATATTGTTCACCGACAATTTTACGCAGGAGCTATCCAATATCACCAGATATTATTTCGTAATTAAACGTAGAACTAAAACAATCTAAATAAACTTGAATAAACTTTACTTCTACATGATGCATTCAAATAAAACTGTAGACATATCTTTTATACAACTCTTTATATCCTTTTTCAGTATGACATTGTCCGAACAACGTTTGGTCATGGAGACACGAGTCAACTCGTGACCGGTCAGCAGTGTGTCAAGAAAATCCGCGCGGAACGAAGATCTGGCTGGTGTTTCGAGGAAGATTTTCGGACGGCGCGTCGCCTTTCGGATTTCTCTCGACTTTCGCGACGCTGTTTGCCCTCTTCCGAGAAAACGTTGACGAGCGACCGGGCCTCTTCTCCGTCGAACGTGTAAAACCAGGTGGGGGTGTGGGTCAGCGAGCGTTCCAGGTTTCCAATCGGCTGGATGACGATATTTCAACATTCGACTGTCGGCGGGTGATCATGGTGCAAGATTTAAGTCTTGATTCACCGGGACGGCCATTGATACGCGGCTCAGGTACACGCTGAATTCTTATGCTAATGCGAGAAAGGAGCCGAGAAGACAATACGTCCACATCCACACACGCCCGGGGCCCCCGTCCACATGGCATCTGTATACACTCTGCGTCCCGTATTCTGTATTCTGTCAAGTGAATTAATACAATCACGAGGACCGCTGGGTGATTTTAGATGCGGTGAGATCGTGATCGCCGCGAGCCGGGCCTTTATTGGGCTTTCTCATTGGGAAACGGTGATATCGGGTCGTCATCAGCCGTGACCTTGGAATATAGAGTGCCCGATACGCTTTTCCTTCTTCGATCTTCCCCGCCCGAACTATTATCGAACGTCTGGCTCGAGGAGAGCCAATTATCAATTATCAAATGATTCGTTTCCATTCTTCTTGGATGGCATGCCTCGTCCAACCAACTTGAAACTCTGGTTGATTTTTAGGACGCTTTCAGCGAGTTGTATGAATTTTTTCAATCCTATTTTCTGGTCGGTCAATTTTCAGTCGCTACATTTATACGATGTCTAATTAGAGGATCAACTTGAAGAAACGGATTCAAGAATGTCTGTCAGACCATAGGATCCTTTAGCCGGACCACCCTCTGTATTAATATTGTATCAGTATGTTTCATCGAATCATTGCGCTAATTTTCTGTAGAATTTTGCGAGGTACTCGAGCATTAATTACATTAATTGTATCGAATCTTGTGCACCACTAACTACAGAGTTCTGCGAAGTACAGACGCAGGAAGATTCGCAATCTATCGATTGCTATCGAAGCCAACAGGATCCACCTGTTCATGTTAGTGCCGTTTTCGGGTCGCCGTCGTCATGACTATGGAAAAATGGATATCTTCTTCCTACAATGGGAGGATCGAACCTGTTTCGTACCAGTTATTGATTCTGATACCGGCCCTCGGTTATTGATCACTTTCTTCCTGAAGACTGTAGGAACCACCTGTACTCTGCACATACATATCCACACACACACACACACACACACGCGTACACCGAACCATGCTGTGCGAGAGACACGATGAAACATCGAATACATTTCGGAATTACGTATGCGTGTCCCAATTACCCGGATACTCGATTGCAAATCATACGTTAACGAATTGTCATTGAGCCCGAAAGTATCGCTGGGAACATAAATCCTCGGCGATCTTAACGATAATCGGGATCATGCGGCATCGTTGGAGAAAAGGTTGTTTTAAAGGTGCAGCGGACATTGCTGCAATCGATATGTGTTATGGGTATCGAACTTTTAATCGATTCTTAATTTCATACAGACGATAATGTCCCTGTTTCCCTACATTAAATATACTAACGATGTATACTGATGGAAGTGAACGTTAATACACAAGTCAGGATATATATATAATATATAATAAACATCGTTGCAGTAAATTCTCTAAAAGTTCAAAGTAATTAACTGGTACACTTAGAGTTACGGTTCCCTTAGTGCAAATGTTGACTGATCGAAGAATAACGTCAAGAACGATCTAGGGATCGCCAGACCGCCGCTGTACCATTGCAAAACGCCAGGGTCCAGTCAGCTAATTAACCAACAGACGTCGGCTCTTCAATCTTTAATAAGCGATCATGCATATGCGAAAACCATTGCGCATAAACGTTTCTTTTACGTGATTGATTTGTTGAGTCGTCGCGCCGGGTTAAGAAAGTCGTCGTACAGCCAGTCTCCTCGACTGTAGCCCACGGTACACGTGGGACCCGCTTCCGGTTGGCTGGTACCCGAACGTTACGGTATCGACAACTTCCGGTCATCGCGTCGGAACCTCGAAACCATCCGGCGATCTCCTGAACCGAATACATACATATCTACGCGACACGCCGTTAAAGATAACGCCGTGGCGTTGAAAAAACTGGACGATAACGGCGCTGGGAAACGTGCTCGCGACGAAGAACATTGTGAGAACGTTGTTTCGTTGCGCACCTGTCCTCACGGTCCAACAGGAGTCTCTTCAACCCGTCTGGCGCAGAAATTCCGTCGGCAATCAAGTGTCATTAAACCTGGAGGAAAGTCGATTTTTTATTCATTTGCAAACACGCAGGTTTCGGTATAATCGAAACATAGTTGGCCACTAATTAATTGCACGAGTGTTTAATTACATCTGCAATTACATGAGCAAACGTGGACTGTAATTTCAATAAGAAAACAATTAAATATAAAAATGTACAAACATACAAATTAGTGGTTTGGAAGAACAATTACACTGAATTAATTGTTAGACTCAATTGAAATTACTGTAATCGTGTTAAGTTATTGCAATTACTCCTTTCAATTACTGTAATTGTAATTGAGGCTCTCGACTTCTTCAAGCTAAGTAATTGCAATTACTTGTAATTTAAATTACCTTGTAATTGTAATTTAAGTCTTAGCAATTAGAATTACATTGTAAATTCAACAATTGAATTACCAAATACCAAAGAAATTGAGTAATTGAACAAAAGTCAACCCGGCCGCATATAAATGTAATTGTAACTTTATTTCTGCACTTTCAAATTACAGTAATTGGTAAGTAATTGTAATTGAAATTACGTTTTGCCCAACTCTGATTCGAAAGAGCTGAATATTTGTGATAAGCTTCTCGTCACTTCCACTTCTCAATGATGTAACCATTTTTAATTATTTTTCTGTGACACTTACAATACAAATACACTACATTCGTGGCAATTTAAAAATATCGTTGTAACGAAATATCTTAATTTTATCTTCGAATGTTTCTTCGTGTAGCTAGAGTACTATGAATAATTCGTTGCATGTGCACCGCTTTAGATGAAATTGTTCCAACATAAAGTTCAGATGTAAGTTCGGATAGTAGAGGTTCTATTAAATCGTGGATTAAACGATCAGAAATGCTCCGAATTGCATCGTGTTTGGTATCATTTTTTCGAGAAAAGAACGACAGACACGTTGCCAAAGGTTCCCGTGAAAAGTCATTGTGAAAGACAGTTTTATCATTGGTTCGACGTTCTCTCCTTATGAGGATGTTGGATTTTTGTTCTGTGGATGCGCGAAGCGACTTTCGGCCCTGTACAGAATGATGATTAGCGATCGTTCGTTCCCCATTTCTGTGTCATCGGCTCGATTGTTCGTGCCGGCGATGTTTGGACTAGATTTTCTTTTTTTTTTTTCTTTCCATGATCGAGCACTCGCGCAGAAGAGAGAACGCCGGTGAGAGCACACGATGTAACGGTCGTTCTGCCTGGCCAGGGTGGATGAGTGCAGCATTTCCCGTATTGTCATCGTAACTCGCGACCACTATCCGCGAAATGACAACTGCTGAACACTGTTGCCAGAGGTTCTCGGCTGTCTCGATCTGCTTTCGAGCGATTTCGGTGCCCAAGAGACAGATTCTTCCTCGGCATCAACAAAACTGTTAGAATGTTTCTCTGAAACCAGAGGAAGGCGTCGTAAATAATTTCTGGATTTTGGTGGTCTACAGCTATTATACATCTATCAATTTTTTAACACTAGATTTACGGAACCCCTTCAAAATGACGGGTTTTAGATTCTTTAATTTACAATTATTGTGGTTGTAAAAATGAATTTATAGGAAATTTATGTAACACATTTATTCCTTGGAACATATATTATAGTAAAAGCCTGCTAAAAATCTGGCTGAACATATTCTTGGTATTTTTATAAAATAATTCAAACTGGCCACTTTTAGTGCTCCGTAAATCTAGTGTTAAACATATTTTCTGAGATAGATCTTGAGTCATTCGTTCCTCTCTCTGTTGTTTTTAATGACGTCAAGTAACTAAATGGCGATTTTAGTACTCTGGGTCTAAATGGACCCTGTGGTCCCGCTGTCTAATGGTTAGTCTATTAGCTCGATGATTTTCTGATTGTCAGTCGTGATATGAGTATTAGTTTTAATCCTTAAACCTAAACCTACCTAGGTTTTACATTCCACAAAATTGTTTCTCTTATAAAAATTCATTTATGGAATAAATTTCCTTGTCCAAGTATCTATTATATTGAAAATTACGCGGAATCTCAGTAAGGCAATATTTACCAGATATTTTCTATGAAATATGGGCACATCAAATGTTACAGTGTTAAAATATGGACAATTTGCAATTGAAACGAGTACATTTTTCCAGAGGAGTTCATCTTCTTGCGCGCATTTATCAGCCAAGCATTTACAATTTTGCCGTGTCACCGGCAGATGTCGCGTGGTTTCAACAAACCCGCGGAAACGGTTCGGGACAGTTCGGAACAAAGCGGCGACACACGCACACCGTTCTCCGAGAGACGATTTATATTCAGCACCGGACGTTATATTGTCTGCGTCCATTATCTCGTCATCGATTTCGTCTGACGTTACGTCCTAACGTTGCCAGACTGATAACGTCGGGTTACCCACCAGCCGGATCAATCATTTATCATTAGAACAAACAGAATGGAATTTTTTTTTCACATTAATCTCGTTCGCGATCATCGTGGTCCACGGTCCCTTTACTTTCCAAACGAACGAAACGAAATTAGCGCGCCTCCGCGTCGGTGGGCGCGCAATCTTATGGATCGAGACGGGAATTTCATAATGAGATTTCGTTGTAAGCGTCGTGCCTCTTCCTCGCGTCAGCACTTAAGCCACCAAATCGTGTCGTGGCTTTCGTTGCTTCATTCATCCGTTCTAAGCCGGATCAGATTCACGGAATTCAACCGGTAATTCACTGCAGCAATAGTGCAAAAGTTGATACATTTCACAGAGATCTGCGCATTCTTTTACAAAACCGTTATTAACATATTCGGCCCTTTTTCCTGATTAAAACGAGTCCAAACACGACCCAATTCGGAGCGTAGGTGTTTATTTAATTCACGATTTAGTAGATCCTCTATTATCCGAACCGGCGATGTCCGAACTCAATGTATATTGAAACAGTACAAATCGCATATATACATCGGGATGAGATGTTGCTAGGTAACTGTTTTATCAACCGAGCACACATGTTCTCCGCTGACCAGTTCGGATAGTCGAGGTTCCACTTTATCGTAGATTAAACAAGTAAATATGAATCGAATTGTATCGTGTTTGGTGTCGTTTTAATCAGAGAAACGTGGCGGATATGTTTCTTTGAAAATATTGTGCCGTGTAGCGAGCACAAATGAAGAATTATTATCATCTCTGGTATCCGAAGGCTTCGAACAAGACATAATCTACCACATTTTAACTATGTGCATTCAGTCAAGCAATAAAGCACAAATATAAATTAAAGAACCTTCAGTAAATCATCGGAAGAATCGAAGAACGTCGAATTGGTTTCGCGGAATTTTCTAAAAAGAGGGGGAAAAATCGTGCGAAACCGAACGAACCGGGCTCGGCTAAATCGAGCCCGGCTTCCAATCGACTTGGACCCGTTCGCGAGGTAAATTGAACCCGGTTCGATATCAATTCTCGGGCCGGCTCGCCAATAAACCCGTACAATCGCGCAAGCTTCCGCAGCGCCGACGGTCGAAAGGCCGCATCTCCTGAATAAAAAGAGGAATCGATAGATCATCGGAGCTCGAAAATGGAAGGAATGCCGCGACCATCGTATTACCAGAGTCACCTTGCGCCGGCCGGGTCTCCATCAATTATTATCGATCGATCGCGAACCAATAGAACGCGGCTCGCGCGATGCACAGCCGCGTTGCGCAGCGATCTCTCGAGAATCGTCAGCCAAAAAAATGAAATCCTCCGTCGAGAAAAGTTAACGCGTTCACTGTACACTCGATTTTCCGAAATCACCGAGTCACTCACTCGTCGCGTTCTTGACTTACGATTCTGTAAAAAAGAAAGATTGTAAAATTTTCAGAAAAATCGTTCTCCTAACCGGTGCCAGATATTTCTCTGATGCTCCATTCCCATTCCGCGATTTTTCGGTGGGATAATCGAATCACGGGTCGGGAGGCGTTCGTTAATTGACCGGACGAGTATTGCAAACGAAATCATTATCATCCCCAACGGCTGTCGAGTGGCCGGCCGTCGTGCTGTCTAGAAGAGGGAAACCGTAGAAGGTGGGAAACCTCTCGGAGTCTCCCAACTCCAAGCTAGGAATTAGCATTGCTTCTCCGGCATCTCTTCTCGTCTCTCTTCACTCTCTCTCTCTCTCTCTCCCTCTCTCTCCCTCTTCCTCTCTCCTCCCACTCTATCCGAGCCCTCCTCATCGTTCGCTCCGCTTCCTCTCCTCCGCGAATGGAAAAAACGTTCCCTCTCGAAAAACCCTGCTTCCCGCGATTATTTCGTCCGTCCTTCTTCCTCCACCTCCTCCTCCCTCTTCTTATTCTTCTTCTTCTTCTTCTTCTTCTTGTTGTTCTTCCTGACGAGCAGCTCCGGTTGGTCACGGCCATCTTCACGCAAGAAACGGTTCAAATGACGGGTGTTAATCGTTGATTACAGACTTCGTTAACCTGGAACGCTTCGGTCATTTGTATTTTCATTTAATGGAACACGAGCGTTCGGATAGTAGAACAGCCACCTAGATCCTAGTGCCAGATCACTGGACCGATTGATTGCCACGGTGAATCATTTGTACGCGGATGGTGGTTCGCTTTCGGTCGAACCGTTTCGACAAAGACCGAGTTCGGATGTCGACGGTTCGGATAAGCGAGGTTCTGTCTTATCGCGGATTAATCAGGCGCGCGTGATCCGAATTGTATCGTGTTCGGTATCGTTTTCAGCGGAATAGCGTGGCGAGCATGTCGGTGAAAGTTTCATAAAAACATCGTTGGACACAAACAAGTGTTGTCATTGAATTAGTGTTGTCTCACCGACACGTTTGCTGCGTCGATTACTCGGAACGAGATCGTTCCGCGGCGCAAAAAGTGAACTACTTCGGAAAGAAGGCATCTGCATAATGAAATGTTGCAGTTTGTCAAGAATCGAGGAAAATTATGCGGAATTACGTCCAGGGACGTGCGAGACGTTTAACGCGCCACGTCGGCGAAATTGAAACGTAATCGACGATCTCGCAGACGTTTTAATTTATCAATGAGTCCTTTGGAAATGGGCCAATTTCCGACGAATTAAGAAGGGACACGTGAAACGCCGCCGCCGCCGCCTTAAAAAGAAGGAGAGAAGAAAGTCGCGTGGCGCCGCCGACATATAGACGCACAATGTGTGCACCACCTGCTGTGCGGTGTGCGCACGCCGCATAGTGCGGACAAATCGGTTATTAATGCCATATATGGAGGAAATTTTTTACAGACAATTATATTTGTACAAAATATAAATCTACTTTATTAAATGTACAAAGAATGCATATTCATTGGTAAGAACTTTCCATCACACAGAATCATCATTGCACACTCGTTTACAGTTAACATAACATTTTTCGATTTTTGGCACTTTAGAGACAGCCTCTATGGCCAAATTTTTTCACAAAAATCTAAATTTGGTTACTAATGCATATGCAATGGTAATTAGTCACAAAAAATTAAATTTAGCAATAAAATTAATAAGAAATAGAAAAAACAATTTTTAAATGATTTTTCAATGAATAATAATATGCGTTTCCTGCTAATAAAGAGTTCTGCCAAAGGAAATTTTCGTGCACCGTCAAATAAAAATGTAGTGAGATGTGCCGACTTGTCCGCACTGTGCGCCGGTGTGTAGAACTGTTTCGATCATGGTCGGTGTGCACGAAGCAATTCCGTTTCGCGGTGCTGAAAAATGGGAAACTGAATTTTTCAGACGGGCCTGCCGGACTGAGCGCCGATAACAATTCTATTATCCGGGACATCCGAACCGGAATAGAATAGCCCGGGTACCATTCCGTCAATACAATGGAAATGCATTCTTTGGCAATTGCATTGGCCAGCGCAGATATCTTCCAGGAATTACGTTTCGGCAAAGTATCGGTCGATTGCGATTGAAAATTCATTTCGATTTTTACGATTCTGTTTGGGACTCGTCGCAGATGCGGATTAAGATGCAGAACCGTGGTTAGATGAAAAGTACCGACGATTTTACAATTGTTTCGCTGATCTGTTAATAAATGGGGAGAAGGCGCGGAAAAATTTTTTATTTGTTACTAGCAGTCAGTTTCAGCGACAAACTGAGTGTTCCAAGGACGAGGTACCAATTTCACGAACAACTGTCACTCGACCGATCGGGGAAGCGATATCGTTCGATTTTTCAGTGGAGCACCTTCTCGATGCTCGATGCGTCGTGTCCCCAGGGCCGTATCAAATTGTTCCCGAGCCATTCCCACTTTTATATCGAATTTATCAGCCACTTAAATCCATTCGAATTCTCTACGCGCGCCTATATGGACTTCAAAATTGTTTTCTCGGTTACTAGCATTTCTTCGCAGACTCCATGATTGTTTTATAAATGAAGTGCACTATGTGCATGGCGCACATAGGATGGCACGGTGCTGACAACGAATTCTCGGCTCTGAAACCGGCACAAAGGAGACACGAGACCCGGTGAAATTCGCATTACGTGTTACATAGCGATGATTCCGATGCGTCTTCGAAAGGTGAACGAGCGGCGCGCAGGTGTGCTGCCAACGAAAATGATCGGCTGTTACCCGATTAGACGCATTTCTCGCGTTTCGTAAGGCTACGGTTACAGTCGATGCGTTTTCTGACTAACATCCTGAACAATACGGACAGACCGAATCGATTCTTTCTTCGAGGTCTTGCTACCTTCCCCGAAGAGAGTTGCAAGCATCTCTTCTGCAGAAACAAGCAAATAAAAGTTTGACTGCTCGGAGACTGATTCTTGAAACCTATTCGACCTTCAACAGACGAATGGACTGAAAAATAATGGACAAAATTAAAAATTTCCTGCTCTCGTTGTAAAATATAGGAGTCATTAAAAATTTCCTTTCTCTATTAATTTACACTGAGTCAAATTGCATGGAATCTACCGATGAGCTCCCATAGCAATAAAAAAGAAATAATTTTCTCAAAAATCTCGTTTCGTCGAACTTTTGCAGCCTTTTCTCGGATCCATTGAAACCGCGCAGCCACTAGCCTAAGCCTTCATCGCGCTGCTTCTCTTCGATTTCGCAACCCGTTTCTCCGTTCGGTTACGTCTATCTCGATCGAACGAGAAGTACCATAACCGCACCGGGGCAACACGATTATGCAGGATAAAACTACGGCAAAACTATTTCGACAAGCGCGTTAATTATTTGCACACGCCGCTGGCAAAACTGCTTTGTTCGGAGTCATCCTCCTTGACTCTATTCTTTTCCATTACCGGACGGGGGGATCTTTATGCATTTATGGTCAGAAAGATCTTCCACTACGAATCACTTTACCGTCTGCTGCATTCCTCGCGGCCTTTTCTTCACCTGGCATTATGATGTTTTCCACTTGCAATGATTTAAAATGACCGATAGACTTTATTCTATGCAATATGAAATAGTTGCAAGCTGTGGGAGCTATATAGATATTAATTTACTGTTTTGAATTTGATCCATTCATATTTACCACAAATACATAAAATCTGCCAATGATCTATTACACAATCTTTTTGCTGAACAAAAATGTGTACTCGAACAGGGTAAAGCAGGGCCAAATCCCATCGGTATATTTATCTCTAACATTTACAATTCTAGTTACTATAGAATTATTTATTTATTTATTTGTTGCTTTAAACCAAGTGGTTTATATAGCAAGTACAGTGTTATTACATTTGGCTTACACTAAATAGGTTTACATTGTTTCTAAATTCTAACGGAACATTGTTTAAGTAAATTATAAATTAATTTCAGCCACTATAGAATTATTCAGTAAATATTGAAACGAGGAAGAGATCCCTCAGAATTAGAATATGCGCGTTGTCTCGAGGCCTACACAAATCCCACAAACGCGCGCAGTTCCGCAGTCTTGCATTGTTTTGGACTACTCGATCTAGAAAAGATCGTTGCGAGAAGAGATGCAATTAACACGGTCGCAAAAAAAAATGGTACGGGATTGCACAAAGAGAAGGATAAAAATGCTCGCGAGGCGGCTGGAGGCGAGAAAATGGCAGCGAGGCTGATGAAACAAAAGAGCTCGCGGAGATGGAACAGCGGCGGCGGAATGGTCGGACTGGTGGGGCTTAATCGGATGAAGAGATCGACAAACTGGACGTCCTCTTCAGCTTTAGAAGCTTCGGCTTATGTGGCACAAAGCGTGCTGTACTCGTCGCTAATTTGGTTACTTAACTTAGAGCGTGGCCAGACGTGGAAACGATGCTTCTGGAACGGGAAACTATACATCAACTAAAAACGCCGATCGTGTCGCTCGAAGACTTTCCAATGCCTCTTAAACGAGATGGCCTAACTTCGCGAACATTGGGAATGTTCAAACGGTACAAATCCCTCGAGAATTTGAGCGGTTCGTCAGCTTTGAACACGTTCATGTCCGGTGACTCCAACCTGGTGCCATTTGCATCCCCCATCACGTATCATTCAATAAAAAGCAGCTCAGTCTATTATGTCGCAATGAATTCTATATTTGTACATTGTAATCAACAACTTTGCAATAAGTTCCGGCGACAGGGAAGAAAATTTTTGTGAACCGTGCGGACGTGAAATTGAAAGCCGTACGAACAATACCAAAAAGTAACGTAAGAATACAAGACCAAAAATTGTACAGTGGTATAATCGGAAAACTTGTTATCCGTTAGAATATGTTGACTGCAGTCGCGTTTACTTGAATCGAGAAATTTTATTTGGACAATAAATGACGTCGTTCCCCGCGCAACCACCTAACGCAAACCCCTGGCGATTCCACCATGAAAACCGAACCGCGCTCCGCCATTTCAACAGCTCTGGCCAACCCTCTAGACCATCCCCATCTCGTACGAACAATCCACAGTCCACGGTATCGCCGGAGTGAATCAAATATTCCGCGCAACCCCACGTTCTAATTACACCTAGCAACAACTAGGAGAGTAACCACTCGTTGGCCATGAATGAAGAGGGAGAGTGATAGAGGGGGGTGAGGCGGGTGGTCTGTCCAACCCCCAAGAAGCTTGGGGCACGGATCCCGTCGCGCCGGTGTCTCGCAAGAGTGCGGGGTCCCGCGGATCCACCGTTTGGTCGATAGCAGGTTTCGTACAATCGAAATTTCGGTTAATCGAGCGTCGGCGAACGGTGGCCGTTGCACGAGTCCAGTTGAAGCAGACGCAGAGGCTCGAGCAGAGGGCCAGCACGCACGCACGCACGCACGCACGCATGCACGCACGCACGCACGCACGCACGCACGGTGGTACGGGCGAAGGGGACAGACCGACAGAGATAAAGAGCACTTCCGGAGGTGCACGGGGAGACCAAGGTCCGCGTATCTGTTGCTGCTGGCAAGGAGAGGCAGGAGAACCCGCGGGAGAGTCACACCTGAGTGCCCACGCTTCCTCTTATCCGTTCCCTCCCCTTCTCTCCCTTGTTCTCCAGTTGTCTCCCCCGCTCTTGTCCCCGCTCCCTCTATCTCTCTGTCTCCCCTCATCCACCCTCTTTCTTCCTCTCCCTTCGTGTACCCTCCTCTGTTCCTCTCGCTTTTACACAGGCGTCGCCGCGTCGCTCGGTTTTATCGAAGCCCGGCTCTCTCTCTCTCTCTCTCTCTCGGACCCTCTCCGTCGTTTCACGGGCTACTCCCCAGTCCCTCGGGTACACTATCTCTCTTTTTTCTCTCTCTCTCCTCTCTCCTTCCTCCGGCCGGCCTGTCTCTCCCCTTTTGCTTTTGCCGACCCCGGGGCTCTATCTCTCGTTCTACCCGGCATCCTGCGAAACGTACTCGTCGGTACGTTGGAAATTGGTCACCGTGAACGGATCGATTATCTCGGA
>CM052139.1:3334109-3359333 GCA_028454255.1 Halictus ligatus | reverse complement strand
ACTCTACTCTGTCATTTTCTACCATTTCATACCATTTTATACCATTTTACATTATTCCATACTATTTCGTACAATCTTGTACTATTGTATAACATATTTGCTTAATGCTGTGTTATTCAGGTATCAGAGTTCTAAGTACAAATAAAATCCCGATTAAAATAAATTTAGTGATAACTAGACTAGATTATCTTTATGCAAAATAAAAATTTTCTACCTAAATTGCGACAAACTGAAGCGAAATAGAAAATTATTTTCTTTTTTAATTCGTTTAATAGATCGAAAATAATATAGCAATGTTTTTAAATTGTTTTATTGTTTTTACAGTTTTAAACTACCCATTTTTGTCGTAAATGCATAAAATCCGTTGTCTAGTGATAGTGATGCAGAAAAATCAATCGGTGAATTACCGAACGCAAAAAAAAAATAAAATTGAGAACAGAAAGTAAAGTATGAATCAGAAAGAGCATTCAAACGCAACTCTACATTGTTGAGCGCGCAACAATATTATCATCAACAACGTATGCCAGGTCCCGGTATCCAAGCATGATTCGGCTTGCCGTAGTTTATGCCGGGAGCCTGCAGCATTATCGTTATCGATTTCGTGAGCCGAATTAAACGTGAAAGCGACGATCTATCGCGCCGATGATACCCGGCCATCCGCAACACTGTAGCACCGTGGGTTGCATCGAAAGCTGGCCTGATAAATTAAACATCCGAAACAGATGCAGCCCGTGTGCAGCGATCGATTCGAGGCCGCGCGCGCGCGTTGCACTTTCCCCAATATGTCATTGGTCCACTCGATGCAACATTTCGACCGGCTCCACTATGTTGTTTTTACGGGCACGCGTTCCAAATTGTCGCGGGCCCGTTGAATTATGATCCGGCCCCGAAGCAATTACGGGCCCGCGCCGTTTATTAACGTAAGCGTTACGCCTGCTACCTTTTAATTGGTTTGCCATTAACGACGCGGCAAAGTGACAAGAAAATCGGGATGCACCGGCTGCATTTTCGTTCGCGCCGAATCCACGGTCGTTTCGAAATTCTTACATATTTTTTTCTCTCGCCACTCCGAACTGCCATTCGGCGCCAATTTGAAGCGGAAGCGGCGTGCTTCTCGCGAGAAACTATGCGGCGGAGTCGAGTAATTAAGCGACGAGGATTACTCCCCTCCCCTTCACTTTTCAGTGGACTTTGTGAAAGTGAAAACTAACTGGTCTTCCTTTTTCGAGCAACGGTACCGGTGGGAGAATTTACTGACAAAATTTTGGTTTCCATCCATCGATTTTTCGAACGAAATTTTGATCGATATAATCGTCGCTGTGTTCTGATCGACACGATACCAGACGCGACCATACTCGGAGGCTTCCTTAATTCACGATCGAGGACGTCTCTCGAACGTGACATTATAATTGGTCAAGCATTATTCTACTTTGCGGAACAATTTGGAGATCGTACGGGAAGATGCGGCAGCAATTTCGTGTCATTTTTCATTACAAAAAAGTTTTCACCATTTTCGATTGGTAGCACGAAAGAGGCAACTAAATTTTCTTTTTCGCTCAAACGTCGAGCGAATATCAAAGAACCAATGAATAACTTGTTCTTTTTATCGCCAGCTAATTACCCGGCTGTGACACGGAGACCAATCAATAAACTTCTCAATTTATTTCCAATTAGCCGGGCGAAGCACAGTTTCGTTTTCAATTATGCCTCGGTCAGGCCAACACGAACCGGACCTTAAACCAGATCCGATGCAAACGAAGGAGTCTCGTTTTCGAAACTCGTTGCAACCGAGTTTCGAAAATAGTTTTCTTCGGTTCGAAGGGCCAATCGAATTAATTGCTTCGACCGAAGAACAATCGCGACGATTCGAGATAGAACTACAAATCGAGCGCATCTTCATTTTTAACCGACTTTGACGGGAGCAGCGCGCAATTAGCGGCAGATTCCTTATCGGCGGTGAAAGCGTGTGTCCGATGAAACGTCAATTAGCGAGCACTGTTTTTTTTTCTTTTCTTTCTTTTTTTCTTTTAAATGCGACTGCCCGGCGCTCGTTCGAACAGCAATGTTGCAATTCAGCGAGATCGGCGATTCGTCGGGCGATCGCGTTGCGTGTTACACGTGCCTCGGAAATACTAGCGCCGCATCCGTTTTCTCGGAACCGTTCTCGTATTATAGCGGCGACAACTTGCCGGCGATGACACCGGTGCGAATATAGCAGATCGCGTATCACAAAAGGCGAGTTGATAAACGAGAAGCGTAAGCTTTTACACGGAGAATATTCCAGCGCGAGCGGTAACTATGGTCGCTCGGGTTCGGGTTCGCCTCTCGTCGATACCGCAAACGAAATCATCGGAATAAATACGAATCGCGAGGTATCATCGATCTCCGATCCTCGAACTCAACGCACGTTTCTCACTGGAAGATATTACTCTCTCGTCGCGGAGCAATTAGAAATCTGTGTACAACTACTCTGTGTTAGGATCTCCCAAAATCACTTTAGGAATACTTGGGAGACCTTGCTGGATCGCGGGAAGTCTTGTGGGATCTATTCGAATTGTTTGAGGACACTTAATACTTCTGAATCAACGATTCAAATATTTTAGGAATACTTGGGAATCCTCAGGTCTTCCCTGTGTCCTTGGGAATCCTCTAAGGTCGATTCTTACAATTTTGTGATCAACAGTTTGAAGTACTTTAGGAGTACTTGGGAATCCTAGACAGTTTTTTCTGTCCATGGGAGTCCTTCAGGGTCTCCCAAATTGTTTTAGGAAGACTTGGAACCCTAGAATTTGACCTACCATCTTTTGGAATCATCTTGGGTGTATCAAATTTAATTGGAAAGACTTGGGAATCCCCAGGTCTTCCCTGTGTCCTTGGGAATCCTCTAAGGTCGATTCTTACAATTTTGTGATCAACAGTTTGAAGTACTTTAGGAGTACATGGGAATCCTAGACAGTTTTATCTGTCCTTGGGAATCCTTCAGGGTTTCCCAAATTGTTTTACGAAGACTTGGAACCTTAGAACCTTATCTGCTATCTTTGGGAGTCATATATGGTCTCCTAAATTTTTCTAGAAAACTTGAGAAAGTTTGAAAGTGCGTCTGCACCATAGTGAACAAATTTCTAATTGTCACCAGGTCTTCGTAGATGTAGATCCTGAAAAACCGTACGATTTTTCCAATCAGATTACCGAATAAAACATCGAACAGCGGTTGTGTTTCTGCGATGTGTCCGATATTAAAGTTCGACTATTGTCGTACGGCTCTCGGGGAAGAAGGGCGACTTATCCGCGGCGGTTAACGAGGCAACAATTCATTTCGATGCTCGTTTAAATCACAGAAGAGTGGCGTGCCGGCGTAAGGAACCTGGCCGGAGAGCACACGCATTTCCATAGCAATCTCGATCCGCTTCTCGGCGAGCGCACGAACAAGAACGTTTCAGCCGGTCGGTCGTTATCTCGCCGCGAGGATTGATCAAGATTAGAATTCCCACATCCGGAAGCGTTTCTTATAAAGTTTCCCTCTTTTCCTCCATCATCCGTGGGCAACGCGGCCGCGCTTATGGTCGCTACGCGACGGCTCACGCGCGTTATATTTCTTTTCATCTCTCCTCGAGGGAGACCTCTCGCCCACCTTCAACAGCCGATGCACCTGCGGATGCGCGTATCTTCGGTCAGACGCACCGAACCAGATTCGTTCCTCGCTGCACTACAACTCGTTGCGACTGCGCTTTACTACGGGCTTTACTGCGCTTTAACCACGGGAACGATGCACAGTAGTGCCCCGACATATGCACCAGAGATGTGTACAATATTTGCGAAAAATTTAGCCCCGGTACCGTGCAGGATGTACCTCCAACGTGACCTGGAAACTCAATCGTCGAGCGAGACTATGTTAACAAAGCGACATAACTTTTCCATTTTTAATGATCCGTTTATAAAAGTTTACCTCGGAGATTCGTGACATTTCCCCGATTAAAACGAGCCCAAGCACGGCATGGTTCAGTGCCTATTTGCTTGAGAAATCTACGATTTAGTAGAACCTCGCTTATCCGAACCGACCAGGTGACCAAGCTCGTTCTGAACGATTTCGATTTTTATTGAAAATAAACGAGGAAGAAACGACCACGATGGTCTTCGACGTCATTTAGGGTGATTAACAGCCTTCTCATAAAGTCAATCTCTGGAAAACCTCCATTTTCGGAAACCTCGAGCGTTCGCGTAAACTCGAGGACTTACAGCATTTAGGTCCCGCAATTTGAGGGGATCGTTAGGACACTTTAAGAGTCATTTCGAAGGGCAATTAACGCTAATCGATCCATGGATCCAGATTATGAGAAGGATCGTTGCCAGATGGAGGAGGAGCTCGTAGCGGAACGGTCGGGATCCGTTTCAAGGCCTCCGCGTGTGGGCTGACTTCGTTGCATTGAATGTTAATTAATGAGAATCCTATCGACGCTGGCTCTTCGTGTTTCGGTGGAAAATCAGAATATAGAAAGCAGAAGGAGAGAGAGAGAGAGGGGGGAGAGAGAAGAATCGAAGCTAGTGCACGATGGGAATAATGTATAGTGTACATTGTGTACTATGCTATAGCATGGTGTCTGCGAAGCAGAGGCAGGGAGCTTGTCTTTTGTCAGCAGCATTCCGAGTTCAATGTTCTCGGATGCGCTATCTCTCGCGTCGCCGCCATATTTTCCGGAAAATCGCGCAAGAAATTCCCTTTGTTGTTAACCACGCCCTGCTTCCTCGCTTTCGTTTCACTATACCGGAGAATATCATTCCGTCTTCGTACTCGATTGATCAAGTCTTTCTAAATTTCATATCTATGTTTGGTCTTTCTGCACGTGAAAAGCCCGAGGGACCAATAAATTCAAATTCCACCATAAAGAGACAATATAGCACATTTATGGAACATAAAAAATCTTTTGCATTCATTGCAAGACACAAATAAAAATGTCTTACTTCCTTCAATTATCTTTTGGGCTGAAACTAATACACTCTTTAAATCTTTTTCGTGCGTCCACTGTTTTAACACTCCGACTGCCAAACTAGAAACCTGAAACATTCCATAAAATCAAAGTAAGTTATTTGATGAAATAAAAATTGAAAAAAATTGAACGTATGATATCGAGTACTCCTCCAACTTTCTTGCATCTGCAGATCCTAATCAAACATGGTAGAATTCATGTATTAACGTAAAAATTTATTTCAAAACCTGGACAAACAATTCCGTCGCCCACATATGGGTGACATGGCATTCAACGTGTTAACTTGTATAAATCTGTGTAAATTGAATAAATGTATAAACTCCGCAGTCCAGTCGTGTTGGAACTCATTCTAATTAGCAAGATGTCGCCAGTATGCTGTTAACAATTTCACAATAAAAATCATTGGTAGCGAAAAGGTACTATTTGCAGAACTGCGTTCGTACGCGATGTAAATGAAATTTTCCGGAGAAAAGTCATTTGAAAGAAAAATCCTCGAATACAGTCTGGCCCGAATAAAAAAAAAGAGGACAAATTGTCTTTCGGATTGGCTCGCAGTGGACAGAGTCGGTTTCGCAGCGAGCTATGTAACTGAAACGCTCGCGATGCGGATCGAGCGGAGTGTGGCCGCTCGCAGGGGTAAGGAAAGTGAGCGGAAGACAGGTGAGCGCAGGTGAGGATGTAGGAATCGACTCGCCCGCGGGTAGATCACTTGACTTTCATTGCGAGTGGATGAGGGCCTTGTATGGGCGGGCAGCGAGGCTCTGCTCCTGGAGCTCGCCGACCGTATGAATAAAAACTGAAGCGGAAGAATCGTTTCCTGGAATACTGATTCCAGTGAAATCGCCGGGAAAATGAAAAAAGAATGTCTACCGTCTGTTTTGTAACACGACGGTCCGCGCCTCCGCGCGGTTCGCGGCCGCGATTAGGGTTGCCTTCGACGCGTTCCGAGCGTCCCACCTCGGGTATAGGGCACGAGGGCTGTTTCGAGAGCTGTAGAACAACCCTTAGGTAAATGTTGTGCTCTCAAGGAGGCTTCAAACGTAATTTTATTTGCCGAGCTTGTCGTCCTCGGTTGTGTACGCAAGTGTAAATAAATTAGGTATTAGGTTATTGACAAAACAATTTTTTCGGGGGAAGAAAAAATTGAGTTACAGAGCTAACTTTCACATAATTCAATTAACACGTTGAATGCCACGTCACACGTATTATTTGTGCAGGTTTTAGAATGAATTTTTACGTTTATATGTTCGTTGTACTAAACTTGACTAGGATCTGTAACATGCAAGAAAGTTGGAGGATTACTCAGTGTCATACATTTAATGCTTTGCAATTTTTATTTCATTAAATAACGTACTTTGATTTTATGGAATTTTCGGGGTTTCTAGTTTGGCGATCAAAGTGTTAAGCATGAAAAATGGTGTACAAATACTACTAGTTAATTTTTAGCTGAGTGCCCCCCTTAAAGTGTATATTATAATATAGTCTACAGTCGACTATAGCGACTATAGTCGCAGAGCGTAGAAGTCGATTAATATTTTGTTTTGAAAATCTGAATGAATATTTCGGACAATAAGTCGTCAACGTAAAATTGTAAATACCCCCAGTTTTTTTGCGCGTGATTACATTCGGCGGTGAAATCGATTAAAATTCGATTTAATTGCGGCGATGGTGCTTTTAGCGAGCAGAAGGTTGGAAATAGAAATAAATATCCGGGTAAGCGAGCTCCAACGAGTAAACAGCGATTAATAAAACCGACTTTCTCCCGCGTTAATGTCTATCGAGCATAATTTTTCGTTACGGTATCTGTTAGAATACTAAGCACTGTTACGTCGAGCGGGTTCATTTTCCACCGGAAAATCGGCTAATTAGAAGAAGTGTACGCACAAAGGAAAGAATTGAAATCTAGACGGGGTATTCATTGCTCATGAATACCGTGTATAATCAGCTCGTATAAATTCCGACGTCGTCGGGACAGGCTCCCGCGAGGAAATATGATCGATAAGAGATTTAGCGGAGAGAAGCTCGCCGCGAAATTTGCATCTTCCGCGTATAAATCATAATGACGCAAAATCCTCGGCCGGAGTGGCACCGAGCGTCGAGAAGCGGCCGACGGTCTATGAACGAGTAACCGAACGAGGTTTTTCCCGATAAAATCAGCTCGTTAGAATGAATAATCGAGCTTTCCAGCCGAAATGTCGGCGAACGCTGCGAGTTTAAGGAGCTGCTCTAATGATCCCGGTGAAAGCGAGGCGGTACTTTGCGCAGCCGCCATTAACGGATTTTCCTAATATCGTGAGCATGATTACCTCGCGGACGGGCTGACGCATCGCGTCGTTAGCGGTCGCTTTACGAGCACGGAAAATCTCTGTGAAACCGAACAAAACTACATCTGTGACATTTCGTGAGTCAACCGCCGATTTTATGCACTTATAATAAAAATACCCTGGTCAAATATAAAATTCCAGACGTTAGACGAGTTGAACGGTGTTATTTTCAACTTCCTGAAATTGTTAAAACAGGAAATACATATTCATTTCACTCCGGTTCGACTTGGACTTTGGATACAAATCGTCAGTCTATAAAATAGTAAAACGTCACTTGCGTTTTGCACAGACGTTAGTTTTAGAGTAACACTTTCTCGTTTCTAACGATTTTTTTAACGAAATTGTTACGAACATATTGGTGGCATTCTCCCGATTAAAACGAGTACCGACATGACATTATTCGGAGCATATTTGCTCGTTTAATCCGCGACATTTCAGAACCTCGATTATCCGAACCGAGTGTAGCTGAGTTCACCATTCACTGTATCTTTCATTGTACAAATCAGTAGCGATTCAATCTAACACTGTAGACAGGTAACTATTCCATTCTCTAAACATCCAAATATTCTCTTGCATTTCGTTGGCTAGTTCGGATAACAGAGGTTCCCACCATACCATGTATTAAACGCGTAAATGTGATCCAAATTGCGTCGTGTTTGGACTCATTTTAATCAGGAAAGTGTCGCGAACGTGTCTGTGGAAATGCGAATAAAAAAATCGTCAGACACAAAGGGCTATGATCATTAGTCTTGTCTCGTCGATGTTTTCTTCGCTCGTCATTCTATTCTATGTTTGAAGCTGATGATAACGGATGGAGGGTCTATGGATAATGTGACATTTCGCTTTCGTTGTTCTAGGTTCGCGTCAATTCTTCGGCGTGGATACCGATTTGAGCAGTGCCGTACCTATCGAGAGGCCAGGAACCGCAAGACACCGCGAGACACCGCAAGAGAAACCCACCCCCAACGGGATCGTCTGCTGGGGTGGATCCCTCAGTAATTGCGGCGACCTTTCGTCGTGGAAAGGAAGCCGTTTCGGCGGGGGGAGGGGGGAGGCGAAAGTGACGTAGTCATCGAGTCGAAAAGCGATGGAGAGGAAGCAGGACGTGTAGGATCATCGGGGCCACCGGTCGTAGCATGGGGATGCACCGACACGGGGGACGCTCGCGTGTTTGCTGGTGGTGCAGACTCAACCGAGAGAAAGAGAGAGAGAGAGGGGGGAAAGACAATAGGAAAGAGGGAGAAGGATGATGATCACCCCTTTCGCTTGTCCCCGGGGCTTCCCGTGGCTGCGGTTCCCGGAAATGGGTGGCTGCCTCGCCACGGAAAGGAACACGCGTGAACACACGAAGGAGATAGCGTCGAAAAAAAGTTCGACGAATATTGTTCTTCCTCTTGCATTAACAGCAACGTGGCCATTTAAACGATGGGGGGCTCGTTGCCGGTAGTTTCGATTATGGTCAAGCTTCATGGCCCTGTAACAAATTCTGAGCAAAACTAATAACACTCTAAGTTCGAGTCTAATAATCACAGAATTCGTTTGTCAGTAATAATAATTATATGAGACTTTTGCTGACATATCTCAGACATGTTCCCGATTAAAATGAGACCGAGCAGGACAGATGCGTATTTTTTTTTTGTGTAATCCACGATTTATTCTAACCTAGAAAATTTTAGCTTTTCAATTATTCGAACACGCGTCTTGTACGCAAACAGTTCGACCTAAAATCGATTTATGTATACGAAACGATCCATTGATCAGACGGTAAGTATGTAATCCAGCACTGTAGTTTTAATAATTGTTCTTTCATTCGTAACACTCATGTTCCACTGACTAGTTCGGATAATAGAGGATCCACTATATCGTGGATTAAACAAGTAAATGCGAACCAAGTGGTATCGTGTTTGATATCATTTTAATCGGAAGAACGCGAGGAATATGTCGGTAGAAGTGTCGCACAAAAATGATTAACAACAAAAGGGTTTAGTCACGAATGATTGGCCACGAGTGTATTACGAACGTGTACTGTGACTCGATGATTTTTAGGAGTATTTCGTGTCCGGCAATAGGAAAGTTTAGGCGATAACGTGGCCACGTGGAAAATTCGGAAGCTCAGGCATAGTGATATGAACGTGAAAAGGGGTTGGAGGTTTAGGTGTCGAGGGAACTAGCGAGCATGATATCGCCCCGAGGCGTGGACACGAATTGTGTGTCGGGCAGGTTTCGTGCGTTTAAAATGCGGAGAGATACGGCGTTCGATAGAACATTGTGTACGTAATAATTGGTACAAAATTGCATAATGCTACGAGCGATCTTATCGGAGGCGTTGATCTTAAACGGTCCGTTTTATTCCGCGCGGTACGTTTCACTTAATCCATTATGCACCGTGAAATTTATCGATGGCAACGCCTCGAACACCCGCCGTCCGCTATGTCTTTACTATTGTGTCGCTCGACGCCGCTCCGAACGAATTGCGAGTGCCTTTGTCTCTATTTTTTCATCGTTCCTCGATCGACCGCATGAATTTCACGCGCTCAACACATTAACACTTTACACTAAATGCGACTGTCTTGCATTACTCTGCAAACATACAAAAGAATGTGTCTCTGCAAATGCTTAGCCATTTTTTGAACAATAGAAATCCAAAGAAATAAATTAGTTGGATAACTCCTCGTGGCTGCAGCTTTACGATATTCATAAATTAAACATATTAGAAGTGATTTTAACAGGTCCCGTCAACCCAGTGTTAAATTTTTGTTTTAAAAATTTTTCTCTGAATGATTAATATTTACACAGGGTGTTAGAAAACCATTCAACAGTTATATGGTGTATAGGATACATTGTACCGAGTAAAAAAGCTTTAGTAAATATAGGTCGAAAGGTCAACCGTTTCTGGGATACAAACATTTTTGCTTGCTAACTTCATGATTCATTAACTACTGTCTGTCTTCTTATTTTTAAGTTCTTAAACATTGTAAGATGCGAATTTGATTTAATTTAGTGTGAACTGTGTATGTATGAATGTGTATATGTATGTACTGTAAACTGCCTCGGTGCGGCAGAAATAGATCTCGACTGAGATCTGAAATGCCTATAATAATAAAAAAAAAATTTACTACTGGCCCTATGATATTTATAGAAGATTTTCCACGTGTCTTCCTTCCTTCGATAAATAACAGACCGATTCCGGATGAAATCCACAGTCGGCACTTGAATAAGAACATTCAGAACGCGGTTTGTAAACACTAAAGTAAACATCGCATGCGATGGCAGCAAGTAAGTCAGTCATGATACCAGCAAAGAAAAATGTTTATATCTCACAAGAAACGGTTGATCTTCCGACCTACGTTTACTAAAGCTTTTTTACTCGGTACAGTGTATCCTATATACCATATTGAATGGTTTTTTTCTCAACACCCCGTATATTTAAGACCATAGCATTAAACTTATCGACTGGAAAAAATATCTGCAATTGTGAACAGCGGCGGTTCCAATTTACTTAGCTCTTTGTACGCTCGTCTGCGATCGTGAATTGTCGCAAAGTGACAGTAACGCGGAGGAAGAGTTTGCGTTTGGCTCTCCGACGCGAACAGTTTCGATCCTGCACAGAGGTTCCGCGGTCGACGGACAAAAAGGTGGATCTAATTACGCGGGCAGTTGCGAAAGAAATCGTGAGGGGTTAATTCCATTTAACCCCGTCCTCGTCCCATTTCCTACGGGAGCGTATTCTCCGAGCGGGGGGAGGGTTGGCGCCGGGTGGGTGCGTGTTCGCGTGGGTGTTTTTCGCGGTCGCGAGCGGCCAGAAAGTCAGGGGAGAGAACACGAGATACACGCGCGGATGAGGGGTTAGCGGCCCTCGTCGTTAACAGCCTGAAGAAGGTGGAGAAGGTGGAGAGGCGAGTCGGCGTCGTTGGATGGTGGCGTGGCCAGAGCGATGGCAGAGGAGGCAGGAGGAGCAGAGCCGGCGGGACTAGAAGAGGAGAGGAGAGTAGGAGAATAGTAGGAGGATGAAGAGAGAAGAGGAGGAAGAGGAGCAGACCTGGCAGAGCTAGAAGGAGGAGGATGAAGAGGGAGGGGGGAACAGTGGCGCGTTGGTGTCCTGGGTGCTGCTGCTGCTGGGTGTCGTAGCGGGCACGGGGGGTGGTTCGGGGGGGCAGGGGGGAGGAGGAGGAAGGTGCGCGAAGGGTGGGACAGGTGGAGAGAGCAACTCTCCACCGGTGACGTTTCAGCTCGGCGGTGCGCGGAGGTATTGACCGGTTGCCTCCCTAGCCGGTAGCCTAGCAACCGTTTGTAGCCAACACACCTATGAAACCTTGGAGATCTGACTTTAGCCGCCCGTCCGTCCGTCCGTCCGTACGTCCACCCACGCCCGTGTTGCCCACCTCTCTCTTTGCTAGCCCCCTATCCCCTTGAATCAGATTCCCCGGGTTCGTGGAAGAAGCGCTTCGATCATTAAGGCTTCCTCGCAACTTCTCGCATTCGTACCTCGGGCCACGTCACGTCACGAATCGGCTCCTCTCACTCCCCGTACCAACCCCATCCTTGCCCTCTTTCTCTCTGACTCTCGCTCACTCACTCTCTCTCTCTCTCTCTCTGTCTAGAGCCCCGTGGGGGGCACAGGTTATTATGGCCACGGAATCGACGATTGTCGTCTCAACGATTGGGACGACCTGGGCAGCCTCGTGAGAAGTCTTTCGGCGAGGATCCTCTTCCAGTTGGTTTTTTAGAGGGTGGTTTTATAGAGTGCTGGATTCGGTGTTAGGGTGATACGCCCACTGTGGTGTTTGTATGAGATGAATCATCACCTCGAAAGGTAGATTGCGTTCCGAAGGAGACGAAGGGTGGGGTCTTCTAGGTTAAGAAGCTAATAGTACCTGTGCCAGGGGATGATTCTTAGACGGATATTCATTTCGGAAACGTTTACCCTGGAAACTGCTTTGGCTGTATCGTGGAACATTTTTTTAGGGGATGATTCCAAGGGCTCGTCGAAGGACATTGTCTTTGGGGGATGATTTTCAGGTGTCTTGCTGATTTTGAAACACTTAAAAGGGATCTGAATTGGCAATTCCGTGCAATTTTGTTTACCGGATGAATCACCGAGTTAATCTAAGTGAACACTTCTTAGGGGGATGATTTTTAGGGATGTAGCCTCTTGAGAACATTTGAAAGAGACTTTATCTTTGAGATAATCTAATACCAGGCTGAGTATCCTAGCAATTAATTAATGAAACCTTTCTCAGGGGATGATTCTTAGAGACCTGGAACAGAGAGAGAGAGAGAGAGAGACTCATCCATTTATTGAACAACCCCCGTATCTTCGTAGCCTCGACAATGGAAAATTTAATCTGGAAGCTATCAGAATGACGTGTTCCGTGATCTCATCGTGACTACCAGGTGACCCGAGCGAGCCAGGTGTAAAAATCGCGGAAATCTAAAGCAAAGGAACATGTTATCGATCGTGCGGCGGGACCAGCGGACATCAGAGCGGACAAGAAAGGCGGAGAGAGCATGAAAATCTAGGTTAAAGGCCCGTGGAACGTCCAGGCGTCGTCTGTGAGATCGACACACGAGCCAACCCCCCTTTCAGAATCACACACAGCGCGGCGCGCGGTCTGTTGGTAGCGGACCGGTTGTTAGATGAGTAATAAATTGGTCAATCGAGGGTGTGGTTACGGCTGGGACTAGCCCAGGTTGCCAGGCTACGAAAACCACCTACCAACTCGGATCCCGGCCGGCAACAACCAAGCGAAAGCTTGGCAGCCCCCAAGTTGTCTGGCTCGCTCCCTTCGAGCCGAGACCAACCTGCGCCAATAATCTTCCCCTTTCCTCGAATATTATACACGCTCGGAGGAATTCCTGGAAAACTTCGCCGCAATCCACTTTTTCAGCTTTCTCTTCCCAGGGACACTTCGCCCACGGGGGGTGGAAGCGCGTTTGCTGACCGAGGGTGAGCCCCCAGCGAAGGTAGAAACGAAGTCCACGGACGTTCCTCAAAATTCAAGGTTCACATGAAACTCGTTGGCGCATGGGTTAGTATCTTCGATTTTTCGCCGATCCGCTCGAGGCGATACTAACTAAGGGAGGTCGAATCAGAGAATTGTGGAATTTGATTGTTCAAGAAAATGCAGGATGAAGCTTATTGGCTACCTGACATCGTGGGATTATATAATTCAAATCAAAGCTATGCAGTAAAGAACGTTTTGTAAATGGTACCAAGCAGCATCAACTCGAGACTGCAAGATACAATAAATAATTAAACTATCGAAGCTCTATTAACACTAGGTTTACGGACCGCTAAAAATGACTATTTTACATTAATTTATAAAAATAATATGAATATATCTATTAAAATTTGGGTGTAAGAAAAATTGTAACCCCGAGGGGAACCAATAAATGATACATACATCTATTAAAATTTGTAGCCATTTTTAAAACGATATTTACCCAAAAATATCAATAGGGTAAATTATTCCTCATGGACACATCGTTACGATCTCATGATTCGTAAATTAAAAATATAAGAATCCCGTAAATCTAGTGTTAAGTTCAATGACGATTTCACTCGGTCAGAAGATCCTCGGTAAATGGAGGATTCAGCAGAGTATAAAAATGGTATAAAAATAATGGCGGTAGCTGGTCCCAGGTACGATCAACCGCTCAGAGGCTAGCAATCTGAAAATTTTATCTAACGTCATTCCAGGAGAAACTGCACGAGCGAGCGAAAGAACGACTTGATCCGGCAGAAGGTTAACAGAAAAATCGAACGGGTCCAAAACGGTTTGTTGGAGTATTGCGGGGGCAGACGTCGTTTAATCGGTATCTGCGTCGCGTTCCCCGTGCGGAGCGGAGGGCTTACGTGTAGCTCGGCCTGGGGCAGGTGTGGGTGTACGCCGTTTGTAGGTATAGGCGAGCATTATCTATACCACATCCAGTATGGTCCTCCTCTAGCTGGGAGTAAAATCAACGAGCCAGCCAGCCAGCCAGCCAGCCAGCTAGGTAGCTATGTAGCCAGGTTGGCAGCCGAGCCGAGCCGAGCCGAGCTGAGCCGGCTAGCCTCGACGATCAATAACCGGGGACCTCGGTGGCTCCACGGAGCTGTCTTCCGTGGAGTACACACCTTTCGTGGAAATTGCGTTAACGCGCCAGGCCGGGCTCTGAGAAATCTTTGCAGAACGGCCGCGAGCCGCTAATGCCGCCATTGTTCCGCCGTGAACCGGGAGATGAACACGGGAATCGAGGTTAGGATCGTTCGCGGCCGGAGGGGGGAGGGACGGAGGCGGGCACCAGCACCAATTGGCATTTTGCGTAACAGGCGCCCGCCAGATTCCTCCGCGGAACCTTATCGAAGGAGAAACGCCGAGGAAACTTATTGCGCAACCGTCTCCTATATGGCTGGTCGCCTTTTTCTGCCCGTCAGCAATGCTAGCTCGCGACCAGACGCTCGAACGCGGATTTCTCTGCTTTTGCTGGCGTCTCCTCAGGCATCTTTGCTGGGAGAATTCACAAGCCTGTCTTCAGGCGTCTTTGATTCGCTGAGAGACGATGGTTTCTGTCGTTTTCGGGAGCCATATTTTCGGGGCGAAGCGGTAGCTTAGGTGGCCGTCTTCTTCGGGATTTTGCGAACTCTCAAGGTCGAAATACAGCCTCAGGCAGCTGTTTCAGGGAGCCGTTTTTTGGCGAGGTTGCACCCTAGGTGGCCATCTTTCTTGGGGCTTTTGCGAACTCATGAGGTTCACCCGTTTAACAGCTGTAGGTTTAGTAGAAAAAACTAACAATACTGTTCTATCAGTTTTTCGATTTAGTGAAAATATTTCAAGAAGTATTTCTATTTCGCGTAAAGATCCACTCTGTAAGAGACTCAGTTACGTATTTGAATGAAAAATTTTAATATCTTTTTTTTAATATTCACGATGCTTTAAAAGTAAGTATAATTAATATAGGCAATTCTTATTAACGCGTTAACTGCGTCACGTCAGACACATACGACTGACAGTAATTTCTGACCGGGTTTCGAAATTCATTTTTGTTATAAGACATCCAGATAAACCGAATTTTATTGGACTATTTCGAACTCGAAAGGGTTAAGACAGCACCCCCTATAATACATTTTAAATTTCTAGTTTTGCTTTCATTTATTAAATTACTCTGAATTCGTAAGAATCTCTGGGATTGATATTCGCCACTTAACGTGTCAATTTGTACGGTAAACGGTACCGGCATTATCGATCTCCTCGCATCGATTAATTTACATCCTGTTGGCACTACCAAAGACTTCGGATAACGGAGGTCCTGTCGCAGCTAGAAAATATTTAATTTTCCGCCGTCAGACAATGATGCACGCCCGGCGGTCTCGTAGGATATTACAGAAAGTTACGGAGAGCGACAGACAGACGGAGCCAGGAAATTACGTTCTCGTGACAATGGTGACCAGTTGGGAACAGTTTCCCAGTTCTCTCGTCCCGCGGCAGACAACGCACGTAATCATTCCTTTCGAGATGCCCCGGTACCGCGCAAGCGACCGGCGGCGGCGGCGGCGGCGATGATTTTCATTAATGACCGGCGCGCAGGCGATTTTATTGTTAGTCATCCGAAAGTGACAAAGCGGCTCGGCTCTGCGGAGGAACAGTAGCAGCCGATGATCTTGGGCGCAGCAACGCGGAACGGGCCACATAGTCCCGCGCATTGTTCTGCCCGTTGAATAAACACCAACACCGGCGACCCACGCTCTTGAAAGATACTACACCAGTTCCCACGATCCGCTGACACACGCGAATATCAAGGTGTGCGGCCGGACGGCTACGTGCGATTATGCATCTCGCATGACGCCGCCGCCGCCGCCGCGACGAGGACTCAAAATCACTATCCTCCCAACGACATTTTTTTTTCCGTGCGATTCTGCGAGCTGTGTCATCTCGTGCTGATCACCGTGAGTGTCGCCTTGTATTCACGATTGTACGTCCTGCCGCCGCTCAGCGATTATTTCACTCCGTGTAGTTCGTTCTCTTCGGATTTCGAAGAGATTCGACGTAGTTAATTATTCGACCTCGCATATTAATCATTTCTTTAACGTACGTCGATTAACGCGTTGGGGGCGTTTTCCTGAATAAATGGAACCCAAACACGATACCGTTCGGTGCATTTTTGTTTCTTTGATACTTGATAATGGGGAGTCTCGATTATCCGAGCCGAAGGTGCCTGAATTTTTCGTTACATATCAGTAGTTCGATCTAAAGTTCGATCCACGTGCGGCATTGTTCAGGATAGTAACGATTTTATGTGCCACTACGGCGAAGTAGCTTTTATGTTAACCGAACGTTCGTTCTGTCGTTCGGATAACAGAGGTTCTACCGCATCGTGGATTAAACGAGCAAATGCAATCCAAATTGCGTCGTGTTTGGTACCGTTTTAATCAGAAAAGCGTCACGTATATGTCGATAAAAGATTCAGGGATAAACAACAATTCAATTCGCATTTTTCACTGGAAGAATATCGATAAAAATTGCTATGACAATTTTCGGGAGCTTAAGAAATCCGAGATCCGTGTAATAAAAAAATGGTAAAAGTAGTCCATTTTTCAAGGCTAGTCAAAGAAGTTAAGTTTCACCTACTCAATTTCGCCACGAACGCACGGTGTCCAGTTATTACATTATTTTTGGCTTAATAAGATGGTCAACAGAGGGATCTGAATCTTTGGCGCCCTACATTTGATACGAAAACACTTTATTTTTCATAAAAATCCGCAGTTCAACAATGAAGAAATATCCATCAATAAAGACACAAGAATATAATGAAGAATAGGCCTGCTGAACAGATCGGTCGCTGTCCGATTGATCTAGCGAAACAAAAATTTGACTTTCGTCGTCGATGTCGAAGATTCTGGGAGCGGAACAGGGAAGTTCCCGAAGAAAGGGAACCGCCGTTCCCTGAAACGTGTCGCAGTTTTCAATTCCAGGAGCCGGAGCGCCGACTATCGACTTCGTGAGATCGAAATCACAATACGAGCTTCTGTCCTCCGGTATGCAGAGTTGTATGGCTCTGAGGTATTACCGATGAGTCAGACAACAACAGTGGAATGTCGCTAATGAGTCGCGGCGGTCGTTCGAACGAAACCGCGGGAGACTTCGTGTCGCCGCAGCTTTTCACTATTTCACGGAGGCACGCGTCCCTTTGTGCCAGTTTCCATGAATATCCGACGAAATCCGAGCTCCCCGTAACATCCTAGTCGCGTTCGAATCAGCCCAACATTTTCAGCAACCGAAATATTGTTGACGGGATCTTATGCTGCACGATCTTCGGGGTTTTAAGGTCCTACACCCATAAACGCCCGGTCTACGTAGATTCGCGATAAGGTAGAGTGACTACATTACCGTTAAAAAATGGTTTTACGTGCCTCAAGTTCTCGTCCTTGTATAAGAATATTTTGTCGCTGGTAAAGGGCTCATTCGAAAGTGGAAGGTTCAATCTAGCGCACGCTGGTCATGAGCTGACGAGATTATGCAGATATTTGGTAATATAAGCGTTAGAAGTAGGCCAAAAATTGAGGATGCGCATGCCGTGAAATCCGAGCATTTTTATGCCATCGAATGAGTTTTCTGGATGAAATCGAGAGTAGTGGGCACTAGAAGATATCTCCAGCTACAAATTGAGGTATATTTTGTCTTGATTCTCTGCGAAATAAAGCCAAAAACTTGAACCACGTATCAGGCGTCAGAATTCATAATATCGATAGTACAGAGCAAAAAGTATGACAAGTTTAGTAACAGACTTAAGACCCATCCGATCAAGACCAAGACGGATCTTAAGTCAGTGGCTGAAGGCTGTGAATGGAAATTATACAGCAGTCGCCGACCTGCTGACTCTGAGAAAGTCGCATGACTGTCCGGGCCCTTAAAAGCCCAAGAATACTCGGGTATTATACACACTTTCACAAAATAATTGTTAAGTTAAGAGGTTAAAATTGCAGGAAGGTAGAATTGACTGGATGAAGGACTCGGAGCTCGAATTTTGTCGGTTTCCTCGTCGATTTTATTTTCCGCGGTAATCGTCGTTGGAGCTTATAAATTACGATCAAGTTAAGAGGTTAAAATTGCAGGAAGGTAGAATTGACTGGATAAAGGACTCGGAGCTCGAATTTTGTCGGTTTCTTCGTCGATTTTATTTCCCGTGGTAATTGTCGTTGGAGCTTATAAATTACGATCAAGTTAAGAGGTTAAAATTGCAGGAAGGTAGAATTGACTGGATAAAGGACTCGGAGCTCGAATTTTGTCGGTTTCTTCGTCGATTTTATTTCCCATGGTAATTGTCGTTGGAGCTTATAAATTACGATCAAGTTAAGAGGTTAAAAATGACAGGAAGGTAGAACAAACTGGATAAAAGACTCGGTGCTCGAATTTTGTTGGTTTCCTCGTCGATTTTATTTTACGCGGTAATCGTCGTTGCAGCTAATAAATTACGATCAAGTTAAGAGGTTAAAATTGCAGGACGGTAGAACCGACTGGATGAAGGACTCGGAGCTCGAATTTTGTCGGTTTCTTCGTCGATTTTATTTTACACGGTAATTGTCGTTGCAGCTAATAAATTACGATCAAGTTAAGAGGTTAAAATTGCAGGAAGGTAGAATTGACTGGATAAAGGACTCGGTGCTCGAATTTTGTCGGTTTCCTCGTCGATTTTATTTTCCGCGGTAATCGTCGTTGGAGCTAATAAATTACGATCAAGTTAAGAGGTTAAAATTGCAGGACGGTAGAACCGACTGGATGAAGGACTCGGAGCTCGAATTTTGTCGGTTTCTTCGTCGATTTTATTTTACACGGTAATTGTCGTTGCAGCTAATAAATTACGATCAAGTTAAGAGGTTAAAATTGCAGGAAGGTAGAATTGACTGGATAAAGGACTCGGAGCTCGAATTTTGTTGGTTTCTTCGTCGATTTTATTTTCCGCGGTAATCGTCGTTGCAGCTAATAAATTACGATCAAGTTAAGAGGTTAAAATTGCAGGAAGGTAGAATTGACTGGATGAAGGACTCGGAGCTCGAATTTTGTCGGTTTCCTCGTCGATTTTATTTTCCGAGGTAATCGTCGTTGGAGCTAATAAATTACGATCAAGTTAATGGGTTAAAAATGACAGGAAGGTAGAACAAACTGGATAAAGGACTCGGAGCTCGAATTTTGTCGGTTTCCTCGTCGATTTTATTTTCCGCGGTAATCGTCGTTGGAGCTAATAAATTACGATCAACGTGAAATCAGTGGCTCGGTCACGCCGTTTATATTCGCAGGTAGCTACGAAATACTTTCGCTAAACGGAACCGGTCTTGTTGCTCGAGATTCGCATCGACACGGCACGACACGCGTCCAACATTATTTATACCGTCCGTGCGGCCGCGTGAAACGGTAAACCGCGATCGAGCGAAGGAGTTGGCTTGCACCAGATAAGATCGTTTGTCTCCGTCGTATCGGCGAACGGGACAACGCGAATCGCTCGCGAATTCCACCGAGCAATTTTCCCCGCAGCTTCTTCCCCTCAAAGTCTAGTACTAGGCTCGACGAACGCTAGAAACGACACACACTGCCGCATACACCTGAGAAGATTTCATGTATCTAGAGATTTCGCCATTTTTATTCGATCTTATCGATCTCGGACATGCAAATCGACTTTTAATCGAATTTTAATATCACCGTCTAATCTTCAAACTTTGATTATAGGACGGAACTAAAATTCGAATTCTCCCTCTGCCAAGAAAGAATATTTTAGACTGCGCGCCTGTATGCGAAATAACGAATGGAGTGCATTTTCTTTTTTATTTTTTTATTGAGGAAATCTCATAAGAGATTTATTACAACTTTAGGAACAAAACAAAATGTACAGAGCAACAAACCTGTACAAACTAAAGATAATGGCACATATATCACTTTTTTCGCTACTTGTTTTTTCTTAAACATGCAGGTTACAGTTTTTTAAAAATGACAAAATGACTGGCTATGACATTGGGGCCATCCAGAAACAGAAACGTCCACAGGCAACTGAAATCTTAACTTGAACAGATTTTTCAATAATAGATTGTATCTATACTTTGAGTATCGTAAAGATTACACCTGCCAAAGGACACGATTTAGAGTTTCAAAACCAGGAGCCAGATAATATTATGTTAAATTCTTTTAATCAGTTTACCGTTTTAAATTTCATGCACTCATGTTTACCATAAATGCACAAGACCATTGCTAATAAGTTGATCATTTACATGGTTGCTTCGTTGTGAAAATATTTTACATATTTTTATATGAAATATTGAAGCAATCCATAAACGTTTCTTTGGATACCATCCTGTATGCCATGACTTCAGACAAATTGCGACGTCTTGTTGGCGTCCGTACGTTTGTTAAGGGAGGCATCGAACATGTTAAAATGTTAAAAAAACTTGCTCTCCACGAGCGAGGAATTATTCGAAGCGAGAAGAGCCGGCTCGGTTGCGTCTCATTTTTCTTTTTCTCTCGCTCGCGTCTCATTTTTCTTTTCTCTCTTGTTAGAGTCCCGTGTGTAGGTGGCCGCCCACACACACACACACACACACATACACCGGATCGCGGCTCGTATCGAAAGGAGCGTGCACCTATCGCCGTGCAAACGTGTCCACCAGTGGTCGATAACGGGCAGAGACGCCGCAGACTGTAGGATGTTCATCGGACACCGTATATCCTGTTATTCGGCCTACTACGGAACGGCGAATCGCGTTGCAAAAACGCACGCCAGAAAACCAGCCGATCTTCCATCACGTTCCGTCGACGAGACCGTCTGGCTCCCGGATCCTAGCGATCGCGATAGATCATCTTATAACTTCCATCGGTCACTCGTCCACCGTACATTTCCACGAAATAGCGCCGCAGTTACGTTTTCAAGCATTTTTTCCAATTCTTGTTGAACGAAGGTGGTGCAGATTATTTTTCAAGGAAATATCGCCGTAGTAACGTTTTCAAACATTTTTTCCAATTCTTGTTGAGTGAAGATGATGCAGATTATTTTTCAAGGAAATATCGCCGTAGTAACGTTTTCGAACATTTCTTCTCAATTCTTGTTGAGCGAGGATGGTGCAGATTATTTTCCAACGAAATAGCGCCGCAGTAACGTTTCCAACCATTTTTTCCAATTCTTGTTGAGCGAGGATGGTGCAGATTATTTTTCAACAAAATGGCGCCGTAGTAACGTTTTCAAACATTTTTTCCAATTCTTGTTGATCGGAGATGGTGCAGATAATTTTTCAACAAAATGGCGCAGTAGTAAGGTTTTCGAACATTTTTTCCAATTCTTGATGAGCGAGGATGGTGCACATTATTTTTCAACGAAATAGCGCCGCAGTAACGTTTCCAACCATTTTTTCCAATTCTTGTTGAACGAAGGTGTTGCAGATAATTTTTCAACAAAATGGCGCCGTATCAACTTTTTCAAACATTTTTTCCAATTCTTCTTGAGCCAGGATGGTGTACATTATTTTTCAAGAAAATGGCGCACGTGGTAACGTTTTTGAAACATTTTTTCCAATTCTTGTAGAGCGAAGATAATGCACTTTACTTTTGAACGAAATGGCGTCGTAGTAACGTTTCCAACCATTTTTTCCAATTCTTGTTGAACGAAAATGTTGCAGATTATTTTTCAACGAAATATCGCCGCAGAAACGTTTTGAAACATTTTTTCCAATTCTTGTAGAGCGAAGATAATGCAGTTTACTTTTCAACGAAATGGTGTCGTAGTAACGTTTCCAACCATTTTTTCCAATTCTTCTTGAACGAAAATGTTGCAGATTATTTTTCAACGAAATAACGCCGTAGTAACGTTTTCGAACATTTCTTCCCAATTCTTGTTGAACGAATATGGTGCAGATAATTTTTCAACAAAATGGCGCCGTAGTAACGTTTTCGAAAATTTCTTCCAATACTTGTAGAGCGAAGATGGTGCAGATAATTTTTCAACGATTTTTGTGTGTCCTTTATTAAAATGGTACAAGTTAAAATAGTAGATGGTTCATGGTAAATCGGTTTAGGTGGTATTAGATATTCTCGTCGCTCTCCGATATTGTATAATCGGCTCACCGTTCCTCGCTATCGATGAAAGTCGCCGTTTCACGGTACAGCAACGCAGCAGAGAGAACAAAGGAGCTGCTCTGCTCGCGACATAAATGCTCGTGGACCTTGCTTTCTTCTCTTCTTCAAATTTAAAGGCGTCCTCGAACCGTGACTAAGCGCTGCGTAGAATCACCGGCATACCTGGAAACGAGAGTATCGCGGCTCGATCAGTTTACACAGCGATGTAAACAATTTCCTTTTTCAATTACGCCAGACAACAACCGCTGCTCTCGCTGGCCCGGCTCTTGGCCGCAACTCCGTACACACGAAAATCGCTCCAGGTTGTTCCAATTTCAACTAGTTTCCGTTAAATAAATCAGTCTGATTAGTGTTCATCGATAAAACTTTATGTATTTAGGACAAGGTAAGTTGTTGAGAGCAATGAGGCCACGCCCACCCATGATACTATACATCTAATCAAATAGATTTACAGGTATTATATTATGTTGTATAAAATTTTGTAGAAGAAGAGAGGGGTGCCCTCGCTGAAGCCGACAGGCGCGGCGATAATAAATAATAATAATATAATAAAATAGGTTTGCAGGCATTATATTATGTTATATAAAATTTTATAGGAGCAGAGAGGGGAGCCCTCGCTGAAGCCGTCAGGCAAGGCGATAATAAATAATAATAACATAATGAAATGGTTTTGTTTCACCTTTATTGAAGTCTGCTCCCTGCAGTTAAAAATCAACGGCACAGGGACTCTGTCGGGATCGGGTGCCACTAGGCCACGCCTATTTCAAGCCACGCCTAATTCAATACATCTTGTGTTTACAAAAAAAAAAAGACACAGCATTGTAAACCTTGCGTTATTTTACAGCTTAAATCGTATATACCTAAACATATAGAGAGTATTAGAAATAAATTGTCTTGCGGCTGGGGCACCGCAGTAATTAAATTTATGTATAATGTCAGGTTAAATTTTGGAATACTTTAAAATTTACGTAATTTGCACAACCAGCAAATTTTTCCTCCTCCCCTCTCCCTAACGGCGCCACCAACGAGCAGAGAATAATTTGAGATAATGTTCCAGCGAGAGCTCCGCTGACAAAGTGATTATCATCAACCAGCACACGTTCGCAGCGAGATATAGCAAATATTTGACTCACGGGACACCGCGTAGTGTGCAATTCCATCCGACTCCGTGTCTCCTTGTGGGCGCGTGCCGTCCCGAAACAGGGTTGTGGGAAGAGCACACAGGGGAACGAGGATGTAACCTCGATCAGGATGTTCTATCATGCACCGGAACAGCCGGGGAACGTTTCTGCGCGTCGATCGAATAGGAAATTGCGTTTTTTGAACGTTTGACGAGGTGGTTTTTGTGGTAGGAGGGTGGGGCTGGGGGGTAGAAAGAGGGTCCCCGCAGAGAGGTTAAATGCCATACGCTGTTCAAATGTCAGGGCAGCATCCCTCTAATAGGCTGATACTGGCGCCGTGCCACCCTCGCGATCATGTTAACGTGTATAGTTCATCGAGTCACTTTCGTCACGGTTCGGCGAGTCATCTTTTGATGAACCGGGGGACCGTGAGACACGACGACTAATTTCCACGGTCCTGAAAGGTCCTGGATTAGGTGAGTTTAGGTCCTTTCTCGTTTGTTCGATGGCTGGATTTTGTTGGATTGCGCGGAAAGTAATTTTACATCTCTCGGTGAAAATATTCTTTCGCTTACTGGAAGCCTATTAATATTCTTTTGTAAAACTCGTAGTGACGTACATATTCGTGACACTTTTCTGAGTAAAACGATACCAAACACGACACAATTCGGATCATGTTCACTTGTCTAATCCTCGACGCGGTAGCACCTCCATTATCTCTGCTAGTAGAACGCGTGTGTTCGGATAATCGAGGTTTCTCTAAATCGTGGATTACACAAGTAAACACGGTCTAAATTGTATCGTGTTTGGGCTCATTTTAATCAGAAAAATGTCCCGAACGTGATGGTAAAAATGTCACACAAAAAAAAAAAAAAATAAAAACAAACAAATCAAAATTAAAATACATACACACATACTTTTGAGAAAAACGAGCAGCAGCAATGAAGTAGTAGAAAAATTACACACAGGCTAGATAATGTTAATATGTAATTATTGACATTTGAAAATTATTGAAAAGAGAAAGAGGGTGAATTTTTGTCTAAAAATCCACAATCTAACAAAAACGAGAATGATTTAGTGGGAGGATCAGGCAGATCAGTGGTTCCCAATGTAACCGTTCACTCGAAACATCACTGGAGCGGTTTCTCGGCCGCGTCGGGTCGTCGTCGTCGTCATCATCATCATCATCCGGCGTTGATCAGCAGTCTTCCCGGAGTCAGCTGTCTTCTGAGTAGCCACCTTCGATGACGATAATAAATATCCATTAATGCTGGTCTCGTGGCGAGAAGCGAGGGGGACTAGTTATCGCATCGCGAGCTCTACACGGGCAGATGACTCGAGGAAGGTCCAGCTGCCTTCGATCAGTAGGTTATTGTCAGTCCCATCCGCCGACCAAAGATGCGGACGCATATGGGGAACAAGTTTGAGAAAAAAAACGAGCCGCTCGATGCCAGCCTCGTATCGTTGCGCAACCATCCTCCACGCTTGTCGATTGTCCTTTGACCAAGGTCCTCCGAAAGTCTCCCAAATTCCCCCAATTCATACTTTTTTGTTACACGTTGCTCCACATACTCACGCGTCCACCGTCAACAATTGTCCTCCTACCTGTGTTCAATGTTAAAATATTTTATCGTATGCAACTCCGTTGTGAATTACAAATTTTTATGCAAAACAAAGATCGTCTGCATTGATTGTAACAAAC
>CM052139.1:3320015-3334009 GCA_028454255.1 Halictus ligatus | reverse complement strand
AATTTAATCCTTGAACCTTTGAAAAAATTCATATATTTCACTACAGTCTTCTTTCGATACAAGACGATTGCTCGGGACCGACTTTCGCCGTATTTCGGACGAAGAAGACGGAGCGGGGATAGCGATTTTCTTATTTTGCAATAAAATTGTAGACGTTGACTTCGAGCTTTCCCCCATCTCGACGAGTCACGAATGACCCCAGGCATAGCATACGGAGGGTTAACAAGATAAAAATATTATAATCGAATTATGAAAAATCAGATATGTTCTTTTGTAGTGGCCCATGTATCGATAATGTTCTAAAGGGTTACAAAAGGGAAGTAAGGGGTTAGTTTCCAAAGAAGAGGTCCACGCGTCTCGAAGAGATTCCACCTGTCGTTCACCTGTTACACGGTTCTCTAGATCCCATCGAGATGGTTCATTGGTCGCATAGAATTCCATTCGGTCCAATGGAAGCCCGCGGTGTCCCACGGGAGACGAGGGTGAGCGTCCAAGAGGACCCTCTGACGAGGACTCTCAAGGACGAGGGGTTGTTGACAGATTTTTTTCATTGCCACTGGCGTTATTGTGTATCGGCGCCTGTAACATTAACGTGCATCAAATATAAAGATAAAAATTCAATAGCTATGACATCTAAAGGCTGCGCCAACAACCATGAGAATAATAAGCAGATAGAGAATGTTTATATAAATTCTTAGTTTTATAGACAAGGTTCGCGATAACCGTGGCAAGCTGTTGCGATGGATGTTGTAAATAAAACAATGCGGAGGTGGGTTTTGTTGTTGGACCAATTTTCTGGAATTAATTTCTCGTATAAAATAGCTGCAATTCGAAATTTGGAAAATTATTGGAAAATGATTTTGCCCAGGGGCTACGAAATTTTGTAAGGATTTCTAGATGGGATGAAATGAGGGTGAAGGGTTAAGGGTTTCGATTTTGCTGGGCCGTTCGAGAAAAATCGCGGAGAGTATTCCAGAAAATGTTGACCTGTTGTACGAATTTTCCGGAAAAATATTGTAAACATATGTTTATTCTACAAATTAGAGTAGATTGAATTAATTTCCCGTATAAAACAGCTGCAATTTGAAATTTAGAAAGTTATTTGAAAATGATTTTGCCCAGGGGCTACGAAATTTTGTAAGGATTTCTAGATGGGATGAAATGAGGGTTAAAGGTTAAGGGTTTCGATTTTGCTGGGCCGTTCGAGAAAACTCGCGGAGGGGCTTCCAGAAAATGTTAACGCGATGGACGAATTTTCCAGAAAAATATTGTAAAAATTTATTTATTCTACAGATTAGAGTAGACCGAATTAATTTCCCGCATAAAACAGCTGCAATTTAAAATTTACAACATTATTTGAAAATGATTTTGCCCAGGGGCTACGAAATTTTGTAGTGATTTCTGGATGGGGTGAAATGAGGGTGAATGGCTAAGGGTTTCGATTTTGCTGGGCCGTTCGAGAAAAATCGCGAAGAGTATTCCAGAAAGTGTTAACGCGTTGTACGATTTTTCCGGAAAAATATTGTAAACATTTATTCATTCTACAGATTAGAGTAGATTGAATTAATTTCCCGTATAAAACAGCTGCAATTTGAAATTTAGAAAATTATTGGAAAATGATTTTGCCCAGGGGCTACGAAATTTTGTAAGGATTTCTAGATGGGATGAAATGAGGGTTAAGGGTTAAGGGTTTCGATTTTGCTGCGCCGTTCGAGAAAACTCGCGGAGGGGCTTCCAGAAAATGTTGACCCGTTGGACGAATTTTCCGGAAAAATATTGTAAACATTTATTCATTCTACAGATTAGAGTAGATTGAATTAATTTCCCGTATAAAACAGCTGCAATTCGAAATTTACAACATTATTTGAAAATGATTTTGCCCAGGGGCTACAAAATTATGTATAGATTTCTGGATGGGGTGAAATGAGGATGAATGGTTAAGGGTTTCGATTTTGCTGGGCCGTTCGAGAAAAATCGCGGAGAGTATTCCAGAAAATGTTGACGAGTGGGATCAAGGTGTAGGGGGTCGTCGGAAGGCCGCATCGGTGCATTATGCGATCGGACGACAATGGTGAGCTGTCCGCAACGAGGAGGGGCAGGGGAGGGGACACGAACGGAAAGGAAAAAGGGGGACGGTGGCGACTGATAGGACGTTTATCGTTATCGGGAGCGCGCGTCTTTTCTTCGCCGCTACTCCCCCGCCGTTCGAGCGAACTCGTCAAACGAGAATAGAGCCGAACCTATCATGCATATCTATGCGCTCTCCTTCGGTTTTCCTTCCATACGATTACGCAAACCGAGCGTTGCAAACTGAACTATGGACATCCTTCCACGAGACTCTTCGGTCGGCTTTGGAAATCAGTGGGGGTCGGGGTTCGGGCCATTAAAAAATTGCATCTCCTGCATTTAGAAGTTGAACGGACACCTCTTCACCGAATTAACATAATTCGTATTGAACGAATAAGTGACATTTACGATGTCCTCTTGATATTCATACTTATACGGTCATATTTATTTACTTTTAGCTGCTGTCCACGCGTTCAAAGTAGGAATTGTTATCGCGAGAGATCGACAATTTGTATTTTGGGGTGGTCCTACGTTTGTTCGTGTAATTAACATTCACCGAAGCACCCCTGCTCGTTCGTTAACAATTAATGTTCATTCATTGGTGCTGAATAATAATCCACAATAAACATATTCTGTATCAATTAATTGATTTTAATTGAAAGGTATATTGGCACTAGATAAGAATTTATTTCTTTCTTTAATTATCGTAATAAGTCGATAATTAATTAGTTTTTATGCGTTCATGCTAGAAACGTGTCGGTGGAATTCAAAGCAGTAAGGAAATTAAAATAGTCTAAGGACGCCGACATGTTATTTCCAATTTGTTAAGATCGTTCAAGAAAATGAAAGGCAACTGGAATCTGTATTATGCTTCTTGAAATAATTGAAATAATTTTTATTTTGCATAAAGATACGCAGTCTAGTCACCGTATCAGTACTGTCGAATTTATTTCCTGTTTTATAGTTCGCTCAGTTTTGTCACAGATTATTAGCATGGATTCGAACGCATCCAGTATGATTGGAACTAACCCTTTGCACTCGAAGCCATTTTCACCCCAAAACAAAACATTTCTTCCGACTTAGAATATTTCCCTTCTATATATATATTCTTTTTTCATGTTATACATACGAAAATGGCGCAATTTACTCGTACAATACTGAAATCTTTAGTAATTCATTAAATACAAACAAATTTAACCCTTTTCACTCGGCGCTATTTTCATTCTAAAACAAAATTTTTCTTCCGTCTACGAATATTTTCATTTGATTCATTCAAAACTGATCCTTTTTCCACATATAATATTTAAATGTTTAGTAATCTGTTAAACACAAATTTTGTAATGTAACAAATACGTTCTAATATTTTTTGTAATTTCTTTGAAATAATGCCACAACAATGTCCACTAGACATTGCTTCAGAGTCACCACTCGAGTGCGAAGGGTTAATAACATGAAAAATATTTTGAATAATGATACAGCAATGTTTAGTGGCGCCTTGTAGTCACCGTTCGAGCGCTAAGGGTTAATAATGGAGCACCATGGGAGAATTGTAGATTCGAAGAAACGGGGGAATCGGGATCGTAACGTTTCCCGATCGCCGATTGGAAATCGAAGGCAGCGCAGCGCAGCGTATCGAGAGAACAACCGCGTCGATGCGCGCCGCGGATTTTTCGCAACCGCGCGCAATAAATAATGACCGACGCACGCCCCTGCATCTTATTGGCCACGCCGATAGTAAACTGACGCGCATCTAGCCGCTCCGTTCTTGCACTTTCACTCTCGCGCCACGTGATCCGAGTTTTCTTTTTTTCCGCCGCAAAAGGGAACTCCGCCGAAGGTGCAACCGCGGGTGCACCGCGCACGTTGCCTGGAAATTAAGGTCGCGAGGCGATGGGAAACGCTGCCAATCAGATACACGCATGAATTCAAGCCTACCTAAATTACCGCCGTGGCAATATTGTCTGTATCAATTTCAACACGCTGGAGCAACGTCAACATTTATTTCCTAGCACTTCTTCCAATAACTTTATTGCACCGAGAGAAAGCTTAAGAAAATTATTCCCATATCCATGAAATTATTATTAGACAAAAGAAAATTGCCTAAATTGAGCAACGTCAACATTTATTTCCTAGTACTTCTTCCAATAACTTTATTGCACCGAGAGAAAGCTTAAGAACATTATTTCCATATCCATGAAATTATTATTAGACGAAAGAAAATTGCCTAAATTGATTGCAAGAAACAGAGGCCACATGGACTACTTGTTCTGCAATAAATAATCTTAATAAGTAAATGATGTACTAGGGTTCCCAAATTTGTTTAATCTTTCTGCCATTTCGAATTGCATCGTCACAACTGCATAAAATCCGCAGTACAGTTGCTAGGGGGTCAGTCGTTGGTTGAGGATCACGAAAATAATAAAATTAAATCGTTTAAATGCTTCTCTCCATTTTGCATTTGACCCGTCAATTTTTATCCTGGATACATATGTGCCGTAAATGCGTAAAATCTTCAATCTATTATTTATTTGGTCAACTCGCTCGTGTCGCAAATGTGTAAAGCCATCGGACCCCGGAACAATTTTCGAGAGAGGGTTTCGAAATGAATGTTTAAAGCGTGCCGATCGTTTTCCGTTGCTCTCGATCGAGAGTGTCCAACCAGAAGATGCATGCGACGACTTTCCACGTCGCAGAAACGCGCACACGGACAAACGAGACTACGCGCACACATGCCTCCGAAGACGTCGCGCGAGCGCAGTTACGTGATCCGCGATTGTTATGTAAATGCGAGTGGTCGCGTACGCGAAACGTCGTTCCTCTCCGGTTTTCCGTTCTCCCCTCGCAATTTTTCCGGCCCCGAGCCCCTGGAATCGATACCCTCCCTGTTCCCGATCCGAATTCATCCCTTTCGACTCCATTTCGCGGTTCCGTTCGACACTCGTCCCCTCGACCGCGAATTTCATGCGTTTACGAGAAAAATGGGTAATCACGAAAGCAGTGGACATATTAAAATGATTTAAGGTTCAACTTAGTAAAATAATTGAAAGAGTAAATAAATTTTTATCTCGCTCCAGCATCTTGCAATCGATGCGAACACTTTTCATTTTGCGTTCACATCCGCAGTCTACTTATCATTACCGATTTCAGATTTTTTCTGTCACAATTCGTGAAGTTGTAGAAGTATTCTCTTGAGAAATTCTTTCACCATAAAAATCCTATGAAATTTAAACGGAATCCTGTTGTTATTATAAGGGAATGTAGTGTTGTGACTATTTCGCATTACTTTATAAAAATGAAGAAGTACATTTACAATTTAACTTTTCTCTCTTACAGTAAATATAGACAACTTTTTCGGCATAAAAATCTAATTACAAAGCTTCCATTAATACTGCATTTACGGGATCCGTCAAAATGACGGATTCTAATATTTTTAATTTACGAATATTGAGATTGTAAAGATGCGTCTATGAGGAATTATTTAATAAATTGATTTTTTTTTTGGTATATATCATTTAAAAAAGTGGCTACAGATTTCGATAGATATATTCTAAATATAAAATAGTCCTTTTCAATACTGCAAGGATTACCGCTATCTTCTCGGGACTTTTTCAGACACAAATATATATTTGAAAATTGTGTAACATTTTTTGAACGGCTCATAAATCATTTCCAAACGCTATAAATCACGGACAAACGGAATGTAATTAATTCAGGGTTTACGCAATGTTCTTTAACACGATATAATTATCGCTGGTGAGATTGGAACAATTAGATGTTCCTTCGAAACAACATTTCTCGGGCGTGGAAAAATAAAATAAACAGCTTTCTCGGCCAGTCAAACTGTAATTGGCCCGTTCCGAGATTTCTCTTTCATTACAGGCCAATTTCCCAAATATTCCTGCGGGATCCTCCCCACCACCCTCACCCCCGCGCGGTTTGCGCTCGCTTAGGGTCTAAGGTTTCGCGTTCGCGGGAGTTACGGTTGCCTGAGTCGCTCGCGTTTCAATTAATTTCAATTTTCCGGCGGGGCCGCGGCGCGCCGGTCGAAAAGAAACTTTTCGACTTTGCCGAGTAAATAGAACGGTGGCGTGTGAGCTTGAACTTGAGAGATCGTTCCACCTAAATGTGCACGTAGACATCGACTAAAGTGCCCGAGCAGTACGTATGACGCAGCGGCTGATGCGTTCGTCGCACGAACACCCTTGCGAGCACACACCCCCTGCTCTCGCCTGCGAGAGGAAAATGGAGAACAACGGTCTGCAGATCGGGAAGGGCACATCGATAACAGGCCACGGGAAAATTGTCAGGGAAAATCGAATTCCGACCCGCAGATGCTGATGCGACAGGAAACAGCTGAAATTTTCTGGGACGGGTGGCTTTCCCTCTTTGTGGAATATTGAAGGCGTTGGCAGCCGTTACCGCCAAATTAGTGAAACAGGGCTTGGACACTTGGTAATTGTGAAAGACAACAGTTACCAACTGTTCTTGAATTTTGGGGGTTGTTGGAATTTTATTTTGGTCATCCTAGAACTTCCTGTCAAATTGGGTGTGCATACAGTTTTTAAAATAATATCCTAAATAATTAGGTTAAATTTAAGTGGCTGAAAGTTTCTGGGAGGGGTGGCTTTCGAGGAAGTTCCGTCTCCGTGGAACATTGAAGGCGGTAACAGCCCTTAGCTCAGGATAAAATTAGTATTAAAAGATAACTGTTAGTAATTGTTCTTGAAATTTGTGGGTTGGAATTTTATTTCGGTCATCCTCGAACTTCCTTTAAGAGCAGTAGTTTATTATTGATCCCGTCAGGGTTACAATTTTTTACAACAATTCGCCTCCTCCTTCTATCCTCGCGCCGCTCTCATCCTACCTTATCCTAAACGCACAAAAACACAAAAAAACCGCAAAAACTCGCCGGAACTTCCTTTAATATTGACTGTACAAACAATGTTTAATATCTATAAAATAATATCCTAAATAATTGGTTTAAATTTGAATAGCTGACATTTTCTGGGAGGGGTGGTGTTAACAGCCCTCAGCACAAAATTAGCGAACCGGAGGTTAGAAAACCGGTGATTCTAAAAATCCAATAGTAGTTTGGGGGTTGTAACATGCACTCGAATGAATACAGAAAAATTGCTCAAGGAAATATTTCCGTACTTCACGGATCGTAAAAGGATTTGTAGAATTGTGTGTCGGCGTTGAGAAAAATCGAGAAGAAAGGCTCGACCAAAAGTTCACCGCGAATTTCCTCAAACGGAGAAGACAGTGGCCACCGACGGAAGCCGTAGAGTGGAGGGTAGTCAATCGCCCCGTCATCGAAGTCACCATTAAGCCGAATTACGTGTCAACGGTGGCCACAGGCTCGGTCGTCCGAAAGAGTGATTTCCATGTCACCGTCCTTCCTTCCCCCCGAGCGGGGGAGGGGCGAAGGGGTTGGTATTAGGCTCGAAAATGGAGTCTCCGCGTGTAGGATAATTCGTCAGGTGCGCTTATGTTGCGGGGGCCGGGAGATGGATGGACGGACGGGCGACAGTCAGCTGAAGGGGTCGCCGGTTAAAATTGATTCCGGCGGTGGCATCAATGGCCCGAAACAAATCGTGAGAGTGGCGATTTCATGTTGTGGCCAGGTATCGCGATGGCAACGGGGCTTCGTTGCCTATGGAAACGCTCGCTCGGCTCATTCGGCCTCTAATTCACTGCTCGCGCAGAACCGTTCCTCTCCTCTCCTCTCCTCTCCTCTCCTCTCACTCTCTCTCTCTCCTCTCTGCTCGCCGCGTCCTGGTCCGGATCGAAGAACTTCAAGACACTTCGCTGTTCGATAAAATCTCTTCGATGGGTTCAGAAATTATTTTAACTTCGATCCACAAAACATTAACCTCTGCAAAAACGTTAAACAATTTTGTTGGATAAATCTACCGTACGTTAGAAGAATGAAGAGACTTCCTCTTTCCAGCGACCCCTTGAAACACGTTCTTTTTTCGTTTGATGGGACAAAAATGAGGAAAATATTCGCTCCTTCAAGGTATAACTCGCACCTCTGTAAAGTTAGTATAAAACGGTTGAAAAGAATCGTGGGTCAATTTTCAAGGCGTCGTTGCAAAGAGGAAGCTTCAGTCTCTAAATCTGTGGTAGTTTCAGTGAAAATTTTTCAAAGTTCTCGCAGACGTTTGAACATGTATCGAGGTGTGCTGAACGTCTCACCTGTTAGCATACTAACCCGGCGATATTCCGAAATAGGACTAACCTGGACTCATCTTAAAGCTCTTAAGCTCTATAAGCTCTACTTTTACAATCTACCCTCCATTTTCCTGACGTGTTCTCACCGACACGGTGACATTAAATGGCAACATCTTTCGAAGCAAATTCGGAAATGTTCTAATCGCGATCTGTAGATTCTGATCTACTATTTTCAGATCCTCGTTCTCTTCCCCTTTACGGCCGCCTGGAACAATTTCGCGGCGTGGTCGAAAGAGGTCGAAGGGCGAGGGAAACAAGGGGAACGCGGCTGAACAAAAACCGAGGAAAAAGAATAATGAACCGGAGCGAGGAGAGGTCTGGTGACGCGCGGGGTAAATAGCGGTGTAACCGAAGAGAGAAAGAATAGAGCGAGAGAGAGAGAGACAGGGAAAGAGGGTGGGAGAGAGGAGAGAAAAAACGGGAGCGAGCCACTACAACCCCACGTGTGTTTCTCCACGGGTCGCCATGGCGACGCTTTGGTGTTCGTTATAGTAATGGGTTGGGAGTTGCGCTGGGTGGCCGCTCGACTCTCCCACGCTCGTCGGGGACACCTGCTTTAACGATTATCCGCTGAAAAAGAGGAAAATGAAAACCGGAGGGGGCCGACGGCTTTATCGAGGCACCCTGCGAATCACTGTGCTCCCCCGGCTTTCGATGGCCGATGGAACACCGTGGGTTCCATCGCGCTTTGCATGATTCAGTCGTCCTTCGACTCGACTTGCCCGAAATCTCCCAATTAGGGAGAATGAATTTCCCTTGAATCTACGGATCTCTGAAAATATCGAATTTTTAGTTAATTTGTGACAGAAATATTGAGCCTACTGGCCAAGAAAAATAAATTTCCTTTGAATCACTGAATCTCGAAAAATATTGAATTTTGGATTAACTTGTGATGGAAATATTGAGCCTACTTATCAAGAAAAATAAATTTCCTTTGAATCACCGGATCTCTAAAAATATTGAATTTTGTGTCGATTAACAATAGACGTATTGAGTTTAGCCTACTAGTCAAGAAAAATGAATTTCCTTTCAATCACCGGACCTATAAAAATATTGAATTTTGGATTAACTTGTGATGGAAATATTGAGCCTACTTATCAAGAAAAATAAATTTTCTTTGAATCACCGGATCTCTAAAAATATTAAATTTTGTGTCGATTAACTATAGAAGTATCGAGTTTAGCCTACTAGTCAAGAAAAATAAATTTCCTCTGAATCACTGAATCTCTAAAAATATTGAATTTTGGGTTAACTTGTGATGGAAATATTGAGCCTACTTGTGAAGAAAAATAAATTTCCTTGGAATTACCGGATCTCTAAAAATATTGAATTTTGAGTTAATTAACTATGAAAATGTCGAGTTTAGCCTACTAATCAAGAACAATGAATTTCCTCTGAATTACCGAATCTCTAATAATATTGAATTTTGAGTTAACTTGCGATAGAAATATTGAGCTTACTAATCGAGGAAAATAAATTTCCTTTGAATCACCGGATCTCTAAAAATATTGAATTTTGAGTTGATTAACTATAAAACTGTCGAGTTTAGCCTACTAATAAAGACATATGAATTTCCTCTGAATTACCGAATCTCTAAAAATATTGAATCTTGAGTTAACTTGCGATAGAAATATTGAGCCTACTAATCAAGAAAAATAAATTTCTTTTCAATCACCAGACCTCTAAAAATATTGAATTTTGTGTCGATTAACTATAGAAGTATTGGGTTTAGCCTACTAATCAAGAAAAATGAATTTCCTCCGAATCACCGGATCTCTAAAAATATTGAATTTTGGATTAACTTATGATAGAAATATTGAGCCTACTTATCAAGAAAAATAAATTTCCTTTGAATCACTGGATCTCTAAAAATATTTAATTTTGTGTCGATTAACTATAGAAGTATCGAGTTTAGCCTAATAATCAAGAAAAATGTATTTCCTCTAAACCACCGGATCTCTAAGAATATTGAATTTTAAGTTAACTTACGATAGAAATATTGAGCCTACTAATCGAGGAAAATAAATTTCCTTTGAATCACCGGATCTCTAAAAATATTTCACTTTGAATTAATTTACGACACAAATGTCAATTAAGAAAATTGGACCCTATCGAAATCACTAAGTCCCCTAAAGCGACGAATGTTTACAATGTTTACAAAAACAGAAGTCAACAAATAATTTCGTCCGTGAGAAGAGAAACCTACGCAAACTTTGTTAACAAACGCCTACGACCGAATAGCAATTAATAGACGTCCCTGTCGAGAATAGCACGTGAATTTTTAATAAACTCCAGAAAATGGATATTCACCTACGCGAGAAAAGACTCGGGTCCGCGAGGTCGTCCCCATGATCCCTGTGAAATATAAATGAGCAATATTATCGGTTTGATGGATAGTTCTCGGCGTTTTGCGGCGGAGCACACGAATTGCTTTCGCGCGCAGATACGAGGGAATGAGTCACGCGTTCCGAACTCCAGATATGCCAAATATAACCAATGCCTCGGTCGGACGTATCAAAAAGCCGCAGAGGCGGTCGCGCGTCTTTTCGTTTCCTCCTTTTCACCGTGTCATCCGTGAATATTGAATTCGTACGGGACACGGCAACGACGGTAAACAACGATCATTTTCCCGTATCGATCCCGTCCGCCGATGAGAAAACCCTCTTCGATTTTATTTGTCGTCGACGTTTCCGCCCACCTTCCCACCATTTTTCTACCGCGTTTGCACTTTCGAAATAACAGTCCCGTCAATCACATTCCTACAAGCCGGACTTCTTTCTCGTAAAAATTTCAGGGTACTTCTCAGGGCTCGAGGTCTTCGAAAATCAACTTTCACGATCGTTCAATGTTTTCACAGGTACGAGATAAACTTTATTTCATTAGATTGTTCTCAAGGAAACCTCGCTGTGGAAATAAAAATGGGACATCGTTGTTAGCTGTGCAAAAGGAAAGAGTTTTTCTCCCGAGTGCTCCCAAATTCTTATTTTCAAGTGGAAAAATAAATTGTCTTCCCGCTCATTGTTCTGAGAAAAGCTACTCCCAGAGGAAGACAAATGAGAAAGAATGCAGAGAAAGGAAGGGGGATGCATGGAGACCCTTAACCCGCATTTCAGGGTAACAGCTGTTGCTAAAAAACAGAATAGAACAATCGAGAACGAACCACAGGTAAAGGAAACAACGTCTAGATGATCCCTCTTCTCAACGGTTTTGAAATAATAGTATAGAATTTTTAATAATTCGGAAGAATCGGTGCCGAACGATCCCCTTCTTCGGCCTGCCGGGGTTAAGACCTCGGGCAAGATGACTGTTCGGTAAACAAGGCGGCATGACGTCGGAACGGTGATAATCAGTCCCGAAGTTGGAGCATCCTTCTGACCCGAGGATCAATGAGTGATCGACGCGGCCGATGCGACGCGACACGCGGCGCGGCGCGATGGCGCGCACGGGATCCATATTCATGCGGATTCATGAGCCCTCCGGGGCCAGAGGAAGAGCAGAGGAGAGTCCGTGTCTGTTGTTTGTCTCGGTGTTAGGCATCGGCCGGGCTCATTTGCGTGAATGTAACGATGATGTTGCGACGCGCGTACCGAACGGGGTCGCCGGGGTCGCCGCGAACAATCCCGCCTGTGGGAAAAACCGAGCCGAACTCATGTCAGAAATGACAGTGTTTCGGGCCGGGGAATCAAGGTGGTCGGGAAAGATGGAGACCTCCGGCTCTCGGTTACGAAACGAACGAGAACCGAGAAGAACCGTTCCTGCTGCAGCCGTGACGAGAAATACTTGACTCGCAACTGCTCGGAAGTTTACGAAATAGAATGACGGAACGAGAAAATCCGTCGAACCACGGAGACACTGTTTTCTTACGCATTTTAACGGTTCTATTCGACCTCTTCAACACTAGGTTCACTAGAATGACTATTTCTATCTATTAAAATTTCCAGCCACTTTTGTTTTAATAATATACACCCGGAGAAATCAATCTGTTCAAGAATTCCTCACGAACGCATCTTCGCAATCTCGATATTCGTAAATTCAAACCGTTAGAATCCGCCATTTCGACGGGTACCGTAAACCTAGGGTTAAGCGGTTTATTGCCCGTCATGCATTGTCCCCGAAAAGAGCAATTTCTAAGCCGCAACCCTTGGAAGACGAATAAACAAACGGAGAATTCACTCATCGAGGTAACAGCGACACGATGTTGTTGTAAATTTTGACGCTGTTGTTGGAATTCTATAAACAGCTGTTTCTTAAGGAGACATTCTCCTGACGTGACTCGTGACGAAGATTCTGAACAGAGTCTAATAAATACGTATGTTATTAGTTTCCTTCGAACCGAACTATAATTCTATTTTGGCATTCTTAATGTACAACTATTGAAGAACATATAGGCATACATAAAGTTTCTCCTTTCCTTAGAAAATTAGGAATTACAAAAAAGTTCTGATCACTGAGAACGTAAAACACATCGTAGTGCAAGGGGTTAATTGTCGCGTGACTAGAAAGGGTTTTCGGAAAAATCGCGTATATTCAGCGTTGAAGAAAGAGTCTTTTGAAGAGTTTTTACGAATCGAGGAATTTGGTATTTCAATCATTTTTCTGCAGAGATTAATCCGCAACGGAGAGGAGCAACGAGGACGCGGTTTTGTTGGTCGAGCGAGTACGCCGGATCCGCGAAGAAAAGAAAAGAGGAAAATAAATAAATAACGCTCGGGGATCAAGCGGTATGCAAAGAGGACAGTTACCACGCTGATAGCCAGTCGCAGCACCGGACGTTCCGTCTGTAAATTTATGTTAATCGCGATGTATCAGTTGTTCTGGAAGCTCAAGCCGAGCGACGCCAGCGTACTACGCGAATGGGACGCGATACCGCGACCTGTTGTCTCGCCTCGAAAATTCCCTCGTTCCTTCCACGACGATTCCGTTCGCATTTCCACGCTTCAGGATCGCCCATTTTCACCAGCATTTTCACCGTAGCTGGGAAATTTCGAATTCGAAGCTGGGGCTACTTTAGGGAACTTTCACTGCAAATTAGCCGAGAACTAAAAACCAAAACTCTTCGCAGAAGTTGGAACCTTTCCGTTCACTGATTTCGCGTTTATTCGGAGCACATGGAGTTCAATTTAATTGTTATAAATTTAATCGGGTGATGGGATTTTTTTTTCAGAGGCTGGAACCTTCTCATTGATTATAGGATTTGAATGTTCATCGCGGTTTCATAGCAAATCTGGCTAAAGGAGATATTTATATCTTCAATAACTTGTCTGTCACACACAGTTTTAGCACTCTTCCATATACTTTCAGGTTTTTAACTGTTTACTCTTAGATTCTTGTACCATAATTTGTCCCTTAGCACTCGAATGGCGACTGTAAGGCACTGATAAAAATTGCTGTATCATTTCATCAAAATATTTTTTACATTATTAAATTCGTTTGTATTTAATAAATTACTAAACGTTTTGGTATTTTACGAGTAAGTTGCACCATTTTCGTATGTATAACATGAAAAAATATATATATAGAAGGGCAATATTCAAGGTCGGAAGAAGTGTTTCGTTTTGGAGTTGAAATAGCTTCGAGTGCAAAGGGTTAATATTCGGACGCTTTTAAAAATCGTATAACTTTGTTAACACTGGACCATACGACTTGGATTTTCTTAAGAAGTTGGCACAATTGGTTTCCTACAAAAAGTTATG
>CM052139.1:3252320-3318290 GCA_028454255.1 Halictus ligatus | reverse complement strand
CGACGTATATCTTCGACGTATCTCTCGCGTCTCCGCCACGAAGATCTGACCGTTTCTCGATCCCCAGGCCGCGTGGAATATTCTTTTTTCTCTCCTCTTGGATTTCTTCGATTTTTCCAAGCATTTTTCTCTGCTTCCAATTCTCCTGGGAATATTAACAATTTCACGAAAAGGAAATTAATTTTGTATCTGTTATTATTTATCCCCGGACTGCATGCATTTGTGACAAAACAGAGCAGATCAAATGCAAAATAGTAAAAATATTTAAAGAATTTAATAGAAGAATAAATAGTAAAAATATTTACAATTTTACGTTCCCGTATCGGTAGCGTCCTCCGGGTGGAATTTTTAAGATTAGATATTTGTAATGTGTAAATTAGAGCAGTAGTGTTCAAATTAAAAATCAGGAGATCAGGTTCCAAGGGAGACAATAAATTCCAAAAAATAAAATTGTCTGACATTTCTTCGAAATATTTTAAGAATTGATATTTTTAACGTGTAAATTAAAGCAGTAGTGTTCAAATTAAAAGGGCTTTCAAAATTGAAGCTAGCAACGCGTGTATCAATGTTTCAGCTATCATTGAATCAGTTTCCAAGGGAGACGATAAATTCCAAAAAATAAAATTGTCTGACATTTCTTCGAAATATTTTAAGAATTGATATTTTTAACGTGTAAATTAAAGCAGTAGTGTTCAAATTAAAAAGGCTTTAAAAATTGAAGCTAGCGACGAGCGTATCAATGTTTCAGCTACCATTGAATCAGGTTCCAAGGGAGACAATAAATTCCAAAAAATTAAATTGTCTGACATTTCTTTGAAATATTTTAAGAATTGATATTTTTAACGTGTAAATTAAAGAAGTAGTGTTCAAATTAAAAAGGCTTTAAAAATTGAAGCTAGCGACGAGCGTATCAATGTTTCAGTTACCATTGAATCAGGTTCCAAGGAAGACAATAAATTCCAAAAAACTAAATTGTCTGACATTTCTTCGAAATATTTTAAGAATTGATATTTTTAACGTGTAAATTAAAGAAGTAGTGTTCAAATTAAAAAGGCTTTAAAAATTGAAGCTAGCAACGCGTGTATCAATGTTTCAGCTACCATTGAATCAGGTTCCAAGGGAGACAATAAATTCCAAAAAATTAAATTGTCTGACATTTCTTCGAAATATTTTAAGAATTGATATTTTTAACGTGTAAATTAAAGAAGTAGTGTTCAAATTAAAAAGGCTTTAAAAATTGAAGCTAGCGACGAGCGTATCAATGTTTCAGCTACCATTGAATCAGGTTCCAAGGGAGACGATAAACTCCAAAAAATTAAATAGTCTGACATTTCTTTGAAATATTTTAAGACTTGATACTTCTATTGTATAAATTAAAGCAGTAGTGGTCAAATTAAAAAGGCTTTCAAAATCGAAGCTACCATCCCTTGAATCAGGTTCCAACGGTTCCAAAAACTTAAATTGTCTGAAATTTCTTTGGAATATCGGTGTTCCGAGCTTCGGACGCTCCGATGAATTTCTCAAAGACAAATTTCCGAGATAAACGGATCAACAGCTTCTCCGTTCGCGAAATTCGATCGGACAGATGTCCGTTCGCTTGTTTACCATCGAGAACACGAGTTCAGTTCCGCTCGCGAATTTCCAGCATCCGGATCGCCTCGAAACCGGGTCACCGGGTAACAACCGATCCAATTGCGCCGCGTACGATGAATCCGCGCACCGATGCCCGGCAATTAGCCATAAACGATCGACCGCAGAAGCACGGTTGGCACGATCACCGCCTCCGGGCGAGCCAATTTTTCATTATCGTGGCATTGTTTTGATAGCGACGATAAAAATCCGTCGGGTGACGCGAGACACGTGCTTCGCGAGCCATCGAGGACGACGCCTCTTCCGATCGATCGGTTCGAATTCGAGATCCGTTTAAAATTCGAACGTTTTCCTTTGTCTCCATCAAGAGATTCGAAAAATTCGATATTCACTTTTAGAATCGTACAGCTTGTTATTAACCGTTTGCACTCGGCGACTCTGAAGCGCCCACTAGAAATGACATTACAAAATAATATGTATTTAACAGATTACTAAACATTCAAATATCATACGTGGAACTCGGAGCAGTTTCGTACGAATAAAATGAAACTATTTTAAGACGGTAGAAAAAGTTTGTTTTACAACGAAATTATTTATAATATTATTATTATCGCCGTGTGTGATCATGCAGGTGTTTTTTACTGGGAGGGGGCGTCGCGCGAAAAGAAACGAAGCCGTTACCAGGTGGGGAAATTAATTGTTGATTAATTTGTTCGAATCTGATTCTGCTTATCGTGCAAATCGTCTTGGGTGTATCGGTAGATTCCGATGGAAAGGCAGAAACTAGAGGCGGTAGAAATGAAAATGACACGGGATTATCGTCGAGCTACGAGGATCTCTGGATCCCCCGAGCCGGGATCTCTGTTTGCACATCTGTGAGCCGGCCGTCGACTTTTATCTTTGTTTCCCCTGTTTACCGAATGAGCGTCGCTCCTCTCTCGCGGTTCGTCGGGTTTATCGACGTCACCGGGTTCGAGAGATCGATGCTCGTTATCGGGACACGCGGGATCGGACGCATCCCGCGGCGGAGATTTCGATCTATGTATTACACACGGATTCGATACCGATACCGGCGCGGCGGGGCCGCTGCTCCGATAAACCGGAGATGATAACCGGGAGGATGGAATTTTTTTTTTTTTTTTTTTTTTGTTCATTCTCGGACTCGTGTCCCGTTCGTGACATTTTAGGCGGGATTTCGAGAGCTCGCCCGATGATCTTCATTGTTTTTGCCGCCTCGGCGCGAGATCGTATCTCGCGGGCTTATTGTTAATGCCCCGGCAATCTAGAACGGGCCGAGGCAGCCGAGTCACTATTTACGCTGTATTTGGACCGAGAAGATGAGTCTTTGATACTTCGGGATCGTTATCGACGCGGCCGTTGCGTGCCGATCGCCCGACGATCTCCAGAAATCCTCTCGGCAAACTCTGCCATTCTTCTACGCCGAACAAACCCGACTCGAAAGCGGCGTAAATCTAGGCGTAATCGTTCAAACAATTAGTTAATCTGACATCTAAAAATATTCTCCGCGGCCGGGAGATCGTATCCAACCGCGAACTTGTTCGTAAACGTTTCTTCGAACGCTTAAAAGTTATCTAAAGAAGATAAACCGGCTTTTCGAAGATTTGTCTCGTTTTTCCGAGGATGGTTTTAATCGTCCATGTAGAAGTGTAACACGATAAATGGCATTTTTAAGAAAACAGGTATCGAAATTGTTGAGCTTACCGGCAACAGCTTCAGTTTTTCAGTTGCTCGGATTCGAAAGTTCGATTTTTCTATTTGTTCGTCCGTCCGCGAGCATGTTAGACGCGAGGAGGATTATTTCTATAGTCTGCGCGTCTTTCAAGAACGTTTCCTGTTAGACGGTAACGGCCCCTCCTCGCCCGGAGATTTCTTAGCGAGATACCAGGAGCCAGCCTAGGGACTCGGATTGTTCGAACCGCTTATTAGATCTCCCTGAACATCTGGGTAATTAATGATACTGCGATTGATCATTTTATATTGTTCTGCCCCCCCTCGGCCGAGTATTGTAAAACCTCATTAATCCCTCGTTAACGCCGACCCCGTAACAATAAAAGCGTGCATAGGGAATCGGTTCATGCAAATGGCGATCGCGACGGGGTCCCGGGAGGCTTTCCATTTCGTAGGTTCGCGAGCTTTCACCGCGATCGACCCCTCCCGTTTTCCAAGGAAATCGTAAGAAGATCGTGCACACGATTTTCCAACCGCGTGGAAAACACACGATTTTCATTGTTTTCCGAATCGATTGGCCGATGTCTGGCGTTTGCAGAATGATGGACGATGGCTTCTTGTTCATTCTTCGTTGTATCGTAAGAATGGCCGTACACCATCGAAACGGGTGAAATTTCTCTTGTGCGAGAATTAACACTTTATGCAGAGAAATTAGCTTTTTACCTCCTATAGTTTTACTATTTCAGCTGGTGAAAGGCGATGGTCTTCGCCGCCATATTGTTTGTCAATCGACGCCCTATTAACAACTTTACCGACCGGTAAAACGTTAACACATTGCTGACCGGCAACTTTTCTGAAAATTTAGCATGAATGCTCAGCACAGCTTGTCACGAGTTAACTCGTGACCGGTCAGCAATGTGTTAACATCTATTTAACCGAATCATAGGTACACGAAACATTCTTCCTATCAGAAGAAGTCTGTCGTATCACAGCTCCCGTTTCTATTTCTCGACTTGTTCAGCATTTCCCTCGACTCTTCGAATTTCTACGGGCACGCGAAAACGCGAGACGACGACTTCGCCGCCATATTGGATTTGAAGAAACTCCGTAACGATAAATCGACCAGAAAAGAAAAAGAATAAATACAGATAAATACGGTGTTCTACTAAATGGAAAACGGATTACTCGGACTCGTCTGATAGGGAAAAAGTCGAAAAATAATAAACAAACCGTTATCGGTGTCCGATAGTCGGCGTCGAACGGACAGCGGTGAATTTATGGTTGGTTCCATTATGACGAACTTCGAGGTGACGACCACGCTGGTCGATCATTCGATACCGTGACGCTGATCGTCGAGCAGTCAGCTATCGTGGTGGCTCTGCAGCTATTTCATAGCGTTTCCATGTTGCAGAACGTAAACAGCTTTCACGGTGCGCCGTGCACGGATCGAACACCGGTTCTCACGTGTCGGAATAATGCCGCGGGCATGGCACCCGGGGCACCGACGTAGAAACAATAAAATCTATTCGATGAATGCAAACTAATCTTTCGCCGCGGAGCGTGCACAGTGCACACCGACGGACGCTTGTTGGGAGGCTGCATCGCACACGTGGGAGACAGGTAGCTCGCTTCCGGTCGGCCGAGACCATTGTACAGGGCACTCGGCGTTGTCTACGGACCGGCAACGTGTTACGACCACCAGGTACGGCTCACCTGTCTCTCTGTTTCCGAAACCTTGTTCTTTTCTCTTCACAAAAACCGTTCTCTCCCTCTCCTTTCTCTTTCTCTCTCTCTCTCTCTCGCTCTCGTCCTCGCTTCAAGTATCATTTTCTAAGGAAAAACTTTTACGAGGTTGTTAAGGAGGCATAGTTTGAAATCCACACAATTATTTCCTTAGGTATATATTATTTAAAAAATGGCTGAAAACTTGGATGGAATCATTCTTCTTATTCTTATAAAGTGATGTAAAATACTCACTTTTAATGCTCCGTAAACCTAGTGTTAAATGTGTCCATTTAGCTTTACCATTTTGGAGTTATAATGCTAGGGGGAAGAAAGAAAGAATTTAACTTCACTTTTTAAAGCGAAGAGATAGCAATTGCGTGTGAGAGGGTATTTGTAAAAGATCGGCAGTAAATCCGAGGGCTGGCATGGTTTGAGATCCGTATATGTATGCAATTGTCAAAATCTAGACAAATATTGCAATATTGCAATCGCTTCAATATTGCAATGAGCAGTTTAGAAGTGGTCAAATTGCGAATTTCTACCTCATCGTGGAGTAATTTGTAATACTCGGCAGAAAATTCGAATTTTGAAGAAAGTAAAACGTCACAAGATGGCTGCGGCTGAGAGATTCTCTTAATTTCGAGAGATTTAGTGTCCGTATCGAAAGAAAGACTCTACACAAACGTAGCAAAGACATGTACAAACACGGTGGTAGGCATTTTTAATTGATTACCTACTTATTTAAGACGTAAAATGTCTAGAAAAAAAGGCACAGCGTAACATAGCGTGACAGTCAAGGCCAAATGCCTGCCGGCCCCCTTAACACCTGGTGAGACCTAACTCTCTAACCCTTCGTGTACAAACGTTCAGATAGCAACAAAATGATTATTCTCAAATAACGTACACATTAAATACATTTGTTCAAAAATCAAATTCAATTCTTAACCCTTATCACTCGAATGGTGACTGTAAGGCACCACTACAAATTGCTGTACCACTATTCAAAATATTTTTGGCATTATTAAATTTGTTTGTATTTAATAAAGTACTAGATATTTCAGTGTTGTACGAGTAAAATCGCACCGTTTTTGTACGTATAACACGAAAACAAATATATAAAACGAAAATATTCTAGGTCGGACGAAATGTTTCCTTCTGAAGTTAAAATAGTTTCGAGAAGGGTTAAATTAATTTCGCAAACGGTTAAACCCAACTATATTCCTATGTTCCAACCACAGTTCCATGTATAATGATCTATACTAGGGATCGTAATTATCACTAAAAATTGCTGTACCACTATTAAAAGTATGTTTTGCATTATTAAATTTGTTCGTATTTAATAAAGTACTAGATATTTCAGTGTTGTACGAGTAAAATCGCACCATTTTCGTACGTATAACACGAAAACAAATATATAAAACGAAAATATTCTAGGTCTGACGAAATGTTTCCTTCTGAAGTTAAAATAGTTTCGAGAAGGGTTAAATTAATTTCGCAAAGGGTTAAATCCAACTATATTCAACCACAGTGCCACGTAGAATGATCGATGCTGGAGATCGTAATTATCGCTATTATCGCAGAAGCTCGGCACTTTTGCATTTCCGGTCCCGTTTCGTGCAACGAGCGAGGCTCTTACCGTACATATTCGTCATTCCCACGCGTGAACAGCTGCCCGACGAAACGTACGAAGATCGTAACCAACTAGTCAAACAAAGAACAATAAATCGCTAACAAGCGTCGTGCGATCATGGGTTCGACCCGTTTCCGAGATCGACGGGCACACACCGGTGCGCTCCGTTCGATCATGTTCGTGCGCCTCCGATGGTACAGCGGAGAACGCTTGACATCGTGACACCCCGCGTCGGTCGTTGTCCCGGCGCTTTTGTCCGAGGCGTGGCCGTGCGACGCGTCGAAACAGACGCGCGAACGAGCGAGCGAGGAGCGTCGTCGGCCTCGGTTGCATCGCGGTGCATCGCGGTGCATCGCGTTACGCCGGGAGGCTGGCTGCATCACACACGTGGGAGACAGGTAGCTGACTTCCGGCCGCGCCGGGAGACCATTATACGGGATGCACGAAATGTAGAGACCCACCACATGATACCTTCGAGGTCGTGCATCGGTGTATCGTGTCTCTATGCGTGTGTGTGCGCGCGCGTCTGCGTGTGTATCGCATACGTGCGCCGCTCTGGTTGCCTTCACGGGGAGGATGGTGTAATTTGCAGCTTCCTTCCGAGCCAGCCACGTGAAACTCCTCTCCGCCGTCCTCTCTCGTGGCTTTCTCGCTTGACCTATTTTCCAACAGCCACCCTGATCATCCATCGATCATGCACCCGTCTACAGTTATTACCGAGAGAACGATATCTCGGAACAGTATTTATCCTACAGCGGGTCGATTCCATGCAGGATGCACGATCTCCGGGTTGGACGATACTAATTCATTGACATAACTTGGTTGGGTTTGATCGGTTCTCTATGAAGCTTCTGTTATCGCGTGTATGGCATTTTTCTGATTGAAACGACACCAAGCACGATATCATTCCGATCGTGTTTAGTTGTTTAATCCACGATTTTGTGGCACCTCTGTTATCCGAACTCTGCATTCTCCGAGTGACTCTGAGAACCGGGACAGATTACTCCGATCTTTAAACTGAAAATAGAGAAAATCGTGTGACATGCTACGTTCTGAGATCCTATACGATCTCATTTTTCCCAGATGCAATTGCACTTTACCCTCCAATGCAAACTAATTTTTGTATTACCCTGCGTATAAAAATATTAACCGAAGGTGATCGGGATGTCAATACTTCACGAGAATTGAATTAATTGAAAAAGCCTCGACTGCACTGGTCGTTGGCCATACTTCACGAGATGTCTCGCATTTTGTCAGACCCCCTTACCGTCTCGTTTCGACACATTGTACCCATTCATGCCATTCCGCAGCACACTTAAACGCAAACAACAAATGAGACTGCCAGCCAATGAGAACAAGGGAAAAACGTGTTCCTCGGCTCCCGAGTGTCTCCCGCGCGACCTTACGGGGGGAACGGGCCAGAAGCAATTCTCGCGATCGCGCTGTCTGACCGTTCGCGTCACTATCCCGCAATTTCGAAAGGGGTTTACGATAATATCCAAGTTGGATCGAAGGAAACGTCCTCTCTCTTTCTCTCTCTCGTTTGAGCGCAAAATTCTTGGGGATTCGCGAGTTCCACGAAGAGGAGGATCGCGTGCCAAGGAGCAAACGATCGATCCGTGGCTCGGCTCGAGTGGCCGAGGCACGCCGTGTCGTATGCGTGTGTACGTCTACACTCGTGCACGTACGTGCGTGTGTGTGTATGTATACCTATGGCGTAATAGAATTACGGAAATTTGGCGAAACGGATCTCTCGGGGAGGGAAACCTGTGCGCGACAGCGACGCGCGAAATACGCGTTCAAGGGAGCCGATGATGCGAGTGGATGCACGGGAAACCATACGGGAGAAAGCAGTGCATGCATACCATCTGGCCGGGAACGCTTCCGTCACGAGACTATGCTCCGTGGTATGCGAAACTCGAGGCTGCCGGAGATCACGCGAAAAATTTCCTCTCTTCATTCATCGGATGCATCGCGTCATCCGAACGTCTCTTTTATTCATCTTCACCGGCTATCGGGACCTCGGAAACGATATTTCGACACACGCTTTTCCGGTTGTATCTTTGAATCGATAAAAAAAAATAAACAGGGAGGAACATTGCTGCGAACATTTTTCATATACTTTTTGTAATTGCGTCGCGTTCTATTTGTTCGCAGAAGGATCGTATCCGATCAATTCCTGATTGCAATATCAAAATTGCATTAATTGCGGGGCACTGCAGCCGAACAAATATTTGTTTTCTCCTGCAATAATTTTAATAAGCTGGTTACAGCTTGATATTTCAGCCATTTTCGTTATAAATGTATACGAACACCGTATACATTTTATAATAATATATAAGAGTGACTTTAAGTGTCCTCAGGAACCGCCCTTTTCGTGGCGAAGGGAAAAGATTTTTGGCTCACCCTGTATAAGTAGACTAAGGATAAGTAGACAAGGACCCTAAGTAGACTAAGGATTTTATACATTTTTGATGGAAAATTAATAGGCGAAATACAAATCTGCGAAGACGTTTGTGGAATGTAAAATGTGATCACGTTTAAATTACGACTATTACGGTGATTACGTTAAAAATCTAGTATATCTAGTATATCGTTAAAATTGGAATATACTTATATTCTCAAGGAATTTATGGTACATCGTAAAACCGTCTCTGTCAATTTACTGGACACAGAAAATTCGCTGAAAATCTGAACGAGTCGTGTCGATCTGACAAAGTAATGTAACATAGTGGCGTTTAGTGTGCACCTAGTAGATCGAGTGTCAAGGTTCGTTTGTGGGACTCGGGAAGAAGGCGTGGGTGTGCGATGCTAGGTTTCGTTCAAGATTCCACAGGATTAACCGATGGGAGAAAAAGGAAAGAGGTTCTGTATAGGAATCTCGCTGCTTTCGATGCTGGAGACACACGCCGAGAGAAGAGAAACGGAACGGACCAATGGCCGCCCCCTCATTCGCTATTCCAACCGCGTCATGTTCACAGATGAATGAGACTTCGGAAACACGGGAAGCATAAAAAGCTCAACGGACGATCCGTAATCTGCTCCTCATCTACGTGCCGGTGTCCGTGTGTAGCTCTCTACATTCGATTCCTTCCAGTCTTTCCACTACAGATTCCACTTTTCCAATTTTCCGTTCTCGACACCCTGAACAGTTTTTGGCGTCATCGGTATCTCGAACCTCTCTGGTAAAGCCCTAAAAATCCTAAAATTTCGTCCTGAAAAGATTCATCAAACATTCCACTTTTCCAATTTTCCATTCTCGACACCCTGAACAGTTTTTGGCGTCATCGGTATCTCCAACCTCTCTGATAAAACCCTAAAAATCCTAAAATTTCATCCTGAAAAGATTCATCAAACATTCCACTTTTCCAATTTTTCATTCTCGACACCCTGAACAGTTTTTGGCGTCATCGGTATCTCGAACCTCTCTGGTAAAGCCCTAAAAATCCTAAAATTTCATCCTGAAAAGATTCGTCAAACATTCCACTTTTCCAATTTTTCATTCTCGACACCCTGAACAGTTTTTGGCGTCATCGGTATCTCTAAAGCCCTAAAAATCCTAAAATTTCGTCCTGAAAAGATTCGTCAAACATTCCACTTTTAAAAATTGAAAAATTTTACATCGATTTGTAAAATCAACGGGACCGTGCTTGTTCAGATTTTTAGCAAATTTATGTGCGCTTGTCCAGAGACTTTATTTACTGATTCCCCATAATCGCCAAACATCGACCCCAGAGATTCTTACAAAATCAGAGTAACTTAATTAACGAAACCAAGACTAGAAATTTGAAATGTATTATAGGGTTTGCTGTCTTAACCCTTTTGAATTCAAAAGACCTGGACATCTTATAATAAAAATGAATTTCCAAACGCATTCAAAAATGACTGTCAGTCATACGTGACTGACGTGGCTGACTGAGTTAACCTGTTAAAATAATTAAAAGATAATCGCGATTTTCATGAAATCTGAACGGCATAGAATCCATAATCTGGAAAACAATCTCTGAAAAATTCCTGGTGTCCTATTTTGCCACGTACATATTTTTATCAAATTTCATACAGCGTTCTAACGTATATTCTACTTAATCGTACCGAGATGAAGAACCATTTTACATCGACAGAGCTCGGACGCTTGGACCAGCTGTATTCATTCTAAAATACATTAAAGAAATTCTTGCCGAACGTCGTGGACGAAGTTGAATACACGATCCACTAATTACGAGCGAATAATGTAGCAACTCCGCGATCTGATAAAATTCCATCGAATCTCGGAATTCCTCGCGAGGCCCCCGGTTTCGCAAAAGTGGACAGTCTCAGGTGTCGTTGGCGAAAGACGAGCGGAAATTTTCGCGTGCAACGGGCCCGATATCGTTCGCAATTTGCAACAATCTCGCGCGGCCGTGCGCGCGTGCAACGAGCGGACAGTTCACTGGCCCCGCGCCGGAGTAGATGCATAGCAAACTATTCGCATTCGCGTTCAGCATACCGTCGTCGTTAGTCACCTGGCCCCCCTTCGACGGTCATCATCATCTTCCTCTCTGTCCTCGGCGAGCGTTCGTCCCGATCGTCGCGATTTCGCAATTGGACCGCTCGCGACTCTGTTCCTACGATCGTTTCCGGTCGATGACGCCCTTCCGGGATCGACGGCGAGGTCGAAAATCACGCGGTGACGTCAGCACCCTAACCAGATATCACTGTTAACAATGAAACGAAAGCGAGCATCCTCCTCTTCATTCATAAGTCCGGGCTCCTCGCTGTTATGGTCGCCCCGATCTGGGTCACTCTTCCTCTGGAAGATTCTTTTCTTCGACGGATTCTCTTTTGGCGTGCTCCGTGACTCGACTGGCAATCGCCGAGGTTGTTAATGATTATTGGACTGCGAGGTTCATGCGTTTACGACGAACGCGGGTGGGTCTAGCTCTGAGGCGCCGGTAAAAATTTTTGTGTTATCAAATTCGAGAGAACGGATGCAACTTTTTGTGCACAATCAGAAGAATATTACAGGGAATGAATTGATTTTAGAATTAAAATTGCTTCGAGCGCGAAGGGTTGAAATGGTGTTAAAGAATTGTTAAAGCAACCGATCAAGCTAAATTGAATGATCATTGACTATCCACAATGTAAATTTATTTAAAATCAATTTCTTCTCCCGATTTATACAAGCTCTAATCGTCAAGAGGAACTTCAAGTTTAACGATGTATATCTCGGCAACCAATGGAGATACCGGTACAGATCAAACTGCATTCGACGCAGCGATCTATACAAATCAAATTTTCTATGCGGCTAGAACATGGAATTTCGTCCCGATCTTCCAGAAACGGCGGTCAAACCGATTCCTGTCGATCCCTCGGCTGCAGCCGGGCTCGCCTCCTCGGGAAACAGTACTTCCAATTGCTGCTCATATTCTAACGGATAACCTACATTCGAGGCGAACTGATACGCTCATGGACGTCCACGTGGATTAGCCTGGGTCCCTTTCGTATGCAACTTTCGTAGCTTCTTTCCCTCCCGCGGTAACCCACGGTTTATTCACGTATCTACGTGGATGCGCGCGTGTACGCACTCAGATATACGGCCCCGTAAAGTGGGTCTCGTACCGTTGCCGGTCTCGGGCCCGCTCCCACCGGTCCGAGAAGAAAAGAAAAATACATACATGGTACACCGGCGAACAAAAGCGTCCGACCGATCCCGAGCCTTCGAAACCGCTTCGAAATGCTCGATCGGAGCCGCGCCGACGCCTCTCGCGATCATACGACGCGTCAATGTCTCCGATCCGGACCGCCGCCATCTTGGATTCGCACGATCCCCGTGATATTCGCGGTTCGGAGAATTTTTCCCTGTTATTTTCGTTCTTTAGTGTTCGACGCTCATTTATAGAAAATCGTGGGCGATATTTTGCTGGTCTAGTAATTATTTATCATTTTCAATTTGATATCGACCTGTAAAGATTGGGGATAAGGGTTTGGACCCTTTATTTGTGGATAATATATCGTTGAAAATAATTTCGAATGTAATCTCTGCTTCGGGGACGCCACTCGCGACGATACGAGGTGTCGATGCCTCCGATCCGGACCGCCGCCATCTTGGATTCGCACGATCCCCGTGATATTCGCGGTTCGGTGAATTTATCCCTGTTATTTTCGTTCTTTAGGGTTCGACACTTATTTATGGAGAATCGTGGGCGATATTTTGCTGGTCTAGTAATTATTTATCGTTTTCAATTTGACTTCGAGCTGTAAAGGTTGGGGATAAGGATTTTGACCCTTCGTTTGTGAATAATATATCGTAGGAAATAATTTCTAATGTAATCTCTGTTTTGGGGACGCCACTCGCGACGATACGAGGTGTCGATGTCTCCGATCCGGACCGCCGCCATCTTAGATTCGCACGATCCCCGTGATATTCGCGGTTCGGTGAATTTTTCCCTGTTATTTTCGTTCTTTAGGGTTCGACACTTATTTATGGAGAATCGTGGGCGATATTTTGCTAGTCTAGTAACGATTTATCGTTTTCAATTTGACTTCTAGTTTTAAAGATTGGGGATAAGGGTTTGGACCCTTTATTTGTGGATAATATATCGTTGAAAATAATTTCTAATGTAATCTCTGCTTTCGGGACGCCACTCGCGACGATACGAGGTGTCGATGTCTCTGATCCGGACCGCCGCCATCTTAGATTCGCACGATTCCCGTGATATTCGCTGTTCGGAGAATTTATTCCTGTTATTTTCGTTCTTTAGTGTTCGACACTCATTTATAGAAAATCGTGGGCGATATTTTGCTAGTCTAGTAATTATTTATCGTTTTCAATTTGACCTCGAACTGTAAAGATTGAAGATAAGGGTTTTGACTCCTCGTTTCTGGATAATATATCGTCGAAAATAATTTCGATTAAAATCTCTGCTATGGGAACGTCGATGGACTATGGTGTTTCCGATGGAGAAGCGGGACCGTCGAATTCCCGGCTCCATCGACAGTCCATCAACCCCATCGAGAATGCGGGGTGGGTTCGGTGTGTGAAAAGTGGCGGGAAATTCGGTATCCAACGAATTTCTGTGCTCGAGGGGAAGCGAAGGGTGTCTCTCGCGTGCACGGCGGACATTAACGGCACACATGCTACAAAGTCGCAACCCTCGTGGAAGCTGATGAGCATATAATAGCGCGGGGAGGCTCAAAGGGACTGGCAAGTCGGGTCTAGACAGGTATTTATACCGTGTATTTACACGGGCCGCTCGGACATCTGTTGTTGCGCAGGTAGCCCACACGAGAGCACCGAGCACACAGGTACGCAAACACACCGAGTTGCACAACCGGTGACGTCATGCACTTCACAATTTCGGCTTGGTGACACCGACAGCGAAAATCCCCGAAACTAGTACAGAATTTAAGCAATATCGTAAATTAGGAGAAATTGATTTTCCAAAGAAAAATGACGCGAAATGAAATTGTTTACATACGTTTACAGGGCCCGTCGAAATGACATTTTTAATTTACGATTAGTGAGATTGTAAAGATGCATTGATCGAGAAATTATTCGTCCATTAGACGTCATGCACTTCACAATTTCGGCTTGGTGACACCGACAGCGAAAATCCCCGAAACTAGTACAGAATTTAAGCAATATCGTAAATTAGGAGAAATTGATCGTCCAAACAAAAATGGCGCGAAATGAAATTATTTACATACGTTTACAGGGCCCGTCGAAATGACATTTTTAATTTACGATTAGCGAGACTGTGTAGATGCATTGATCGAGAAATTATTCAACAAATTTATGTCTTTGGATTATAGTGTTTTAAAAATAGCTAAAAATTTGGATAGACGTATTCTTGCTCTTTTTATAAAGTAATACAAAATAGTCCCTTTTAGTGGCCCGTGAAGCTTAACGAAGTATAATGTGACATGGTCAATTCGAAATATTTAATTTATTTTTAATTTGATCGTGTACGTTTCACGAGGATTACGAAAAATCGGCGAAGGTTGGAATTTCTTCACGGCGACTCCATTGTATTATTATTCCTTTCATGGGTGATTAGTCGTCGGAATTAAACACTCGATAACGGAAAGATACAATGCTTCCTCCTCTATCTTCCTGATCAATAAAATCGGTTATACAATCACGGCGATAAACAAGCCTCGGATACGAGCAGAACCCCTTTGCATTAATTATACTTCTCGATTATACTTCTCGGGACCGTCTTTCGTCGTAATTCAAATTCAGAAGAAGAAGAAGAAGAGGGGATAGCGATTTTCGAAATAAAAAGCGTCTTCTTATATCGGAATCAAATTGTACATATTGAATAGAACTTATCCGCACCGCTACGGGTCGCGACTGACCCCGGCATAGCGTATGGACGGTTAAGGCGAAACACCTTGCAAACGTAAATCGGATGAAATATTTTTTAAAGATCATTCGTATAATTATTTCGGTATTAGGATCTGTTCCGGTGAAGTATGGACGAAAATTAGGTTTCGACGAGGGGCGAAGATCGAGAATGAGATTCGTCGATCGAACAAACTCTAAAATCGACGAACAAACGCGGTCGTGCTCGATTGGCCATCGCGAACATTCCTGTCGATCTATATACGAGGACATCCGCAAGCATATCGCATTATCTGAAAGATATGAAAATGTCCGCTCTCTCGTCGAGGCCTCGGAGATTCTATTTCTCGATCTCCGCGATCGATAAGACGTCGAAAGCCGGCGACGACGCATCGATATCGCCGCGAATCGTGATTTCTTTCTTTTTCTTCCGTCGTCCCAGCCCACGCGTTTTTCCGTCGGATAAGATGATCGAGCGATCGCAAACACCGTAGACACGTACGGCCATCTTTTTTTATTTTCTGTACCCGTCACCGCGACGATTCTTTTTCCGTCGGCGATCGGGAAATGTACACTAGAAGATTATTACTTCGGCGAAGTCTCCGTCGGATCGGGACTCGAATCGAACCGGAGATAGTATCGCGATACTAACCGGGAAGGTACACTTTCATGATTTTTCTGTGGGATCGATGATTGCGAAGTGTGCTTTTCCCTGTTGCGTGTGCATTCTCAACGGAGACTTCTTTTAAAAATTCGATAAATATGTGAGATCGTTGAACAGTTAACTGTGGAGTTTAATTTGAAAAATCCCTCACGCCGCGGAATTAAAATTAAGCAATGACGAATATACACGTCGAGCACAAAAGGCAAAGTCCTTGTAAAGCTAAATGAGAAAGAATTACTTTTTTACTCGATAAGAATTTAACAATTCATTAGCGTTAACTGCGTATACAGTTTCGGATTGACGAGTATAGTCGTCAATCACATAGTTAACTGGTTAAGACTTTAGGGAATTTTAAGCAAATATTTGCTGTACCAATTAATTAGCCCTTCAGAATTGATTATCTTCGAACATTTAGAATATGGTCCCCGAAATATATTTTCATCTGTGCACTTTCTTCATCTTACAATTAATCAATGAATTGTTTTTAAAAAGCCATGAGCTAATTTGTTAATATATGACTTGTCTGTAACAAAACGGAAACTCTGAATTAAACTACATTTTTTCATTTTCTCGCGTTACGTAGCAGTGAATTATATTTCATCGTCGATCTCGATATTGTTACAGTGAACAAACGATTGCTTGGTGATATATCAAATTATGACGTAATTAATTATCGCTGTTTCTCGAGCGACGATCAATAAGCTCCTTGGTCTTCCACTCCTTCCTAACGAACGCTATTGCATCGCTGTTTAATTTTATTTTGTCTAGGAAAAAACCGCGAACATTTGGAAAACTCGTTTGTTGCAGTTCCAGTTTTAACGTTCATTAAACGATGGCATAGTTGTTGTTTAATTTGACTACATATAAATTTCAATTTGAATATTAAATGTAATTTCAATTTAAATATTAAATGTGATTTCAATTTGAATATTAAATTCGATTTTAATTTGAATATTCAATTTAATTCTAATTATAAAACTAATGGTGGTAACGACGATCGTCAAGCGATCTTTGACCTTGCACCTGCTTTTGCCCGTTCTATTTCGTTCTATTTTCATTGTTCAATTTCGTTCAAGAACAATCGAAATTCGGAAAGATTGTTTGGCACAATTCGTGTCGCAGCGTACGCTAGGCGGGCTCTGAAAAACGTCGACTTTGTGCGGAAAGAATGGTCAATGTCGATGCCTAATCGTCCGATAAAGGGGATTTATGGAGCCGGCTATTGACGTATCAGCCGACAGAAAATGTCGGGCGTTTCGAGACAATAATAAGAAACGAGAATCATAACGGTACGCGCACCTTGCATCCGAAGAATAATAGCAACAAATGAGAAGTGAAAGTCCGGTAACATTGTCTCAGCGAAACGAGAAGAAAAGAAAGAATAGATTATGACCCCAATAGATAGAGGAACCTCCGAAGCTGTAACTGGAAATATTTGTTCGGGAGGATCGAACACAGTCGAGGCAGAATGAAACGTAAAATGGAGATTGTATCTGAACCGTAGTTCTTATCTAAAAGTTCGACAAAAATGAAGGAAATAAATCATTAACATTCCCCCCGAACTCTTCAGCGTCCACTGTTGGTCGGTAAATTGACCTGAGGTAAATGATAACGTAAGACTGAAATTAAGGAAAACCAACGTCCCAGTGGGCGATAGAATGAGCTCTCAAAAAGTGAGATTAAAAATGAAGAAAATAAATCGCGACGACTTCGTGAATCTTTTCAGTGGCCATTGATAATAGAAAAACGGAAAGAATTGTGGAAACAATGGCCTAAAAAACACAAACTGATAATTTCTGACTGACTCCGGATTTTATGCATTTATGGCAAAAATTAGTAGGTGCCATTTTAAGTAGCAAGAACATTAGAAAAATTTAAACATACTATTATATAAGAAAATAAACTATTTCACTTCGGTTCGTTGCAATTCAGGTAAAAACATTTTATTTTGCACAAAGATCCGCGGTCTACTGATAATATACAGTCAAAAAATGTACTTTTTGAAAAGTACATCAAACGATTCGAGTATTTTCTAAAATACAAAGCGCTCGATTCACCCCGCGCTTTATGAGAAAATTTTGAAGAAACTCGTAGTTAGCATGAGTTGCGAAGGAAAATTAATAAATATTGCTTTCCAAACGTTCTACTTTTCACTCGGGTTGAAAACTGATTTTTACAGACCGTAAAATGATTGACTTCTTTCTGTCGCGGTTGTGATTTGAACTCCTGCTCCATCTTGTTCTTGTCATAAAGTAACATAAAATAGTTTTGGTAAACCGTCGAAGAGCGTAGTTTTTCGGCTGGCTCGGATGAGAGAGGGAGGAGAAGTTCGGTAGGTAAGGAACATCGATTTTTATCAACGGCGAGACTTTGACCTAATCCCGGACCGGATGGACCAACGGTGACATCACCGTTCAAACATGGGCGAGGAGGAGCAAACAAGAGCAGCCGCGATCTAATCGCGCGCGTCACCTTTATCAGGGCCACCGGCGGACGAGAGAAGGTTATTGACGGTTGCAGCATCACCGTACACCACCGAATTCCGGGTGCTTTCCTGTCCTGCGGGAACCGGGGTCTCGTTATCAGCGTCCACGGTGCCCGAAAAAACCGATCCGATCCGCTTCTCGGCTCCGGCTTCGGCTCCGTCCTCGCTCGGGTTTACCGAGCGTTCGAAAAGATAGACGCGCGGTCGCGTTGACAGGTTTCCGTCCGGAAATCGTGGTCGATCCCGACCTTCCTCCCGATCCTTCGTCTTTCCGTTTCGAAACCGGCCGCAACGTCCCCTCGTACCATCGATCACCTTGGATCATGTTTTTTTATCAACGCGCCTGAACCGTGTCAATATTGTACCAATTTATTTTTCAATCCTTCGTTCGAGAAAAACTGGCCGGTACATATTTCTGGATTTTTATGCCCCTGGGTGGTCGTAGATTAATTGACATTTATTTATTGTTTAAAATGAAGGGGTTGCAAATGCATTTATGCGTTCGAGGTCGTCGTAAGCTTGAAGGGTGGGAGGGACTCGTTCGCTGTTATACCTAAAGGATCTGCAAACAAGTTCTATAAACATTTCTCCTTCACTGCATCTTTGCTTCGGATTAATTGATGTTTGAGGCATAAAAATATGCGTTGAAATTGCAAACTACAACAACGTCGAATATCGCAGAAAATTTTGAAGGATCTGCAAACAAGTTCTATCATTTAAACATTCCCCCTCCACTGGTTCTTATTCCTGACGGAGAACTTCCGACAGTGCTGCCATTTTTGTTTACTTCAGATTAATTGATATTTGAGGCATAAAATTATGCGTTGAAAGAATAAACTGCAACAACTTTGAATATCGCAGAAAATTTTAAAGGATCTGCAAACAAGTTCTAACCTATAAACATTCCCTCGACTACTTCTTCCTCCTGACGGAGAACTTCTGGTGCTGCCATTTCTGTTTACTTCAGATTAATTGATATTTGAGGCATAAAAATATGCGTTAAAAATGATAATCTGTAACAACTTTGAATATCGCAGAAAATTTTAAAGGATCTGCAAACAAGTTCTAACCTATAAACATTCCCCCTCCACTACTTCTTCCTCCTGACGGAGAACTTCCGACAGTGCTGCCATTTTTGTTTACTTCAGATTAATTGATATTTAAGGCATAAAAATATGCGTTAAAAATGACAAACTGCAACAACGTCGAATATCGCAGAAAATTTTAAAGGATCTGCAAACAAGTTCTAACCTATAAACATTCCCCCTCCATTACTTCTTCCTCCTGACGGAGAACTTCCGACAGTGCTGTCATTTTTGTTTACTTCAGATTAATTGATATTTAAAGCATAAAAATATGCGTTAAAAATGATAAACGGCAACAACTTCAAATATCGCAGAAAATTTTAGAAAGTTTGGCTTTGTACTGTACTTTGGGGAAGAGACATTACCGTGGGCAATTAGGTGCCATTGCATGATTCTATTAGAAGAATCGTGGAACAATGAGCTGATGACAACGCGTTCGTCCGCGACGGACCATGGAAGATCCCTGAACATTTCCCAACAGCGTAATCGCAAGAACGCAACGATTTCGAGAAAACCGAGTCGCTGATACACGCTCGGAGCCAAAGACCATTAAAGCGAGTATCTCTGACTCTGATCGGTTGCTCTAAGCTGTAAACCGCAGCTTTCGTCCGCTAATCTCCGAAGATTTCTTAACGTCTTTGGCAATTAGTCGCTGCACTGTCGTTTCCGAGAAATATCTCTGCAGCTACGAGCCGGGGAAAGACGAACGGAAATTCTCTCCGCTTTTGTATGTACTAATGTATGCAGGAAACTTTATAGTAAAACTGTTTTATTCTTCATGATTTTTCTACGGATACAATTACCAATTTATTCGTCAGATTTTTCCGATTAAAATAATACCCAACACGACATGGCGTCGGATAGTGGATTCAAGTACAATTCGGATAATGTATTCATATGTGACTCGGATAACCGATTCGGATACTCGAGGTTATGCTAATTCTGCTTTTTAATCAGAAAAACGTAACGATTACGCCGATGGAAGTTTCCGTCAGAAAGGAATAATCGACAATCCGCAATATGGTTTCTATTATTCTAGTCCTTGTGTTCTCAAGTTTTCGAGAGACCTGACAAAATGTCTGAGGAACATTGCAGCCTGTATACTGCAACCTCGATTCAGGCAAATATATAAATCAACAATTTATTTGGATATTTGAGCGAAATGCTGGAACCTTTCGAAAATGAAAAATCGAGGGCGAAGGATTAAGAGTAATAAACTTTTACCTCTAAGATGTTCCTATTTCGCGAGTGTCGGGAACAGAGATCGCGACAGACAATAAGATTCGAAAAGAAGAGCGGCAATCTGAGAAATTTCCGGGAAGATTTCGCGAACGACGAGGACCGTTTAACTCGGCGCGCGCCGAAATACCAGGCCGATTTGCAATCTGGATTGTCAAGCAAAAAATTTGAAAAAATTCGTGAACACTTACCCCTAAGGCTAGAATACGTAAGATTTTTTTCAAAATTTTTGCATTCCATTCTCTGCCAAAAACGGGGCTCAAAGTTTGCCCTTTTCCTTTACTTACTTTAGGCACCCCTCATTCGAGGACATTTTGTAAATTTCTTTGTGACCAAGATGTTTAAGTAAAAATTTTTTAAAAATTCCTGAATGCTTATCAATAAGGCATAAACACGTCAGATTCGACCCGGCCGGTGCAATAAAAGGGATTAACACTTTCTGGCCAAGGAGGCGGACCGGTCGATAAGTCAGTGAAAAGGTGCTTTAACGCCGAATCGTGTTATTAGGACCGAGAAACGGAAGTCGTAGACATTAAGGACTATTGATGCCGCAGGGTCCATAGCCAGGATAACGAACTTTCTCCGACACTCTGACGCCTCGCGTCGCGGAGAAGAATGCGTTCGAACTGGACCCGAGATTAAACCACCCTGGAGCATCCCTTGCGGTTATCGGCGAAAATTGCTTCAACAGCAAACAGAAATGCAGCCTCTCGTATAACGCGAACTGAGGACTTCTCTGAACAATGAAAACGTTCCTCGACCGAAGGAAGTAGAATTTGAATAGAACGAGATGCAGGGCAAGGTGTAAGAAAGACGGGGTCTTTCGAGGGCCGTTTCCGTTACGAGGGCCATTTCCGTTTCGAGGGCCGTTACCTTCTCTGACTATAATTCGTCATTGGTGCCGTGACACGTCACCAAGGGAACCGCTATCGATAAATTGTAACGGTATGACGTCCTATCGGTATTTCTGTTTGTATACAAATTATTTACATTTCGAGTCCGTGCACGTTCATTTGGAACGATAAACGAAGGTACGCCGTAGTTCAGTTTGACCTTTAACTCCGGAGCAAATGCTATTTTAATTGGGCATAAACTATTAAAGACGAAGTTGCAATTAAAGAAGATATTGTTTTGCGGGGTCGAACTTAGGGGAGGCGACCTCTGTGTCTCTTGTTAATGATTTTGGTTGTTTGAAGGAATAAATTATTGTAGTATGCGTGGACGAGATTTTCTGCGTAACAATTCTGAAGCAAGATGAATCTCCCGAGCGTGTTGAAAGTAAAACGAACTCGAGCGAAGGAAGTAGGAAGCTGCGGTCTTTGATAGAAGATCGTGAATCAGCCTCTTTTTAATTGTATCAATCTTTCCCGCTTCCTTTGGAACACTCGCACCCGACGTTCTTTATATTATTCGAGGAAATTGTGTAACCATTTTTTTATAATATTTCACCCGTTTAACTCTTTGGGGCACGGTGGGATTAAAAGTATCCGACCTTTTCGATGTATTTTATGTATGAAATCTTGCAATAGCTGCATGTGCATAAGTTTATATTTCGTCTTTTCTACGTGGCACGGTGAGACTATTTCAGCCGCGCCCAATAACAACAAATTTAATTGACTATTACTATTTTGTTATGTTTTTCATGTTTTTACCTTAATAAAAATATACTAATTTTGTTTCATTTAAAACCCGATAAAATTCCTGCGTAACATGGGTCTATTTTTCATCTGAAATCCTGTGCCGCAAAGAGTTAAATAATCTGTTGATTTTCTGGAAGATTTTTAGAATTATCCGGCAGTCAGCGTGTTCAAGTTAGAATTGCAATAAATTAATAAAGTCGTCGACTGGACCGAAGGGCAAGCAAGATTAACCATTTGCACTCGAAGCTATTTTAACTCCAAAACGAAACATTTCTTCCGGCCTAGAATATTTCCCTTCCATATATTTATTTTCATATTATACGTACGAAAACACTGCAATTTACTGGTATAATACTAAAATGTTTAGTGATTCATGAAGTACAAATGAATTTAATAATGTAAACAATATGTTGAATAATGATACAGCAATTTTTAGTGGCGCCTTACAGTCGCCATTCGAGTGCTAAGGGTTAAAGGGAAATTTTGTTGATATTCTCGTGAGACGGCTGATTCGATGACTTCTCCCGTATGCATGCTAGATCAAATTCATTTCCTACGATCCTTGAAGGACCCTCTTCCGGCCAGGTACATGGAAAACGGTTAAACGTCAACTGCCCTTTCTGATTTCTTTCCCTTGGGCCTCGTTTTTTCTCTCCTCCTCGAGCGTCTAATTTGACTTCCGACAGGTCCAGAGCATCCCAGCAACGTAAAGGGGTGACTTTTCCTCCCTTCCCAGCCCTTTTGCCCAGCGCCAGGTCACGATGGACCATCTGGACATCGCGGTCAATCCTTCTCCTCTGACTTTCATTCTTATTTGGTCGGTTTTTATCGGCCTGGAACAAAGGGGACCGGGGCAATCAGGCCTCGACAGCGAAGGAGTTAATGTACCCTCACGAAGGGATGCTAGTCCCTCGACCATAAGTGGATCTTATACAAATTTACATTCTTTTTTTCGGGAGAGGAGGGGGGCAACGATCTTCGCGCCGAGATGGAATCGAATTTTTCCCTCTTGCGCGAGTTGCTTTCGAGCTCAACTGCTCGTTCTTATTTAACTAACTTTTTAAACATCGGACCATAAGACTTTTTTGAAAGGTTAGAAAATTTTGGAGAGATTACAATTGGTCGGGATTGCAGGGAAAATGAAAGTTTCTGGTTTCTCTAAATATTTCTCTTCTAAAAATTAGAAAAGAACGTTCCGGGCACGGAAAACAAGTTTCGTAGCAATTGTTATTGAAAAAAGGAGCAAAATCACGTACTGTTCGCTTCGGTACACAGCATGGACAAACGAACAAAATTTTGTACAACCAAATTCGTTTACAAATATATATTCATTGTTAATTATGCACAAAAAATGAAACTTAACAATATAACTAATACATTTAAAAAGAAAATAACAAATTTTTCATGATAATTCCTAAAGAAAAGGTATGGACACTTCTTAAAAAGTTTATAAAATTGAGAGTCGCAAAAAGTGGCAGACGAAACAATGAAATTCTTGAACTATAATAAGAAATGCGTCCGAATATGCATGAATTTCAGGATATATTTTGCCGTTGTTGTTTTATGTTAATTCGAAGTTTTATATGCAATTAACAAATAAAACCACCGTTGAAAATTTGTACAAAATATAAATCTAGTTTCTGAAATGTATAAAGCATGCATATTCCTTGGTAAGCACTTTCTATTACACAGAATTATTGTTGCACACTCATTTACAGTTAATATAATATTTTTTGATTTTCGGCACTTTAGAGAGTGCCTCCGTGGCCAAATTTATTTACAGAAACCTAAATTTGGTTACTAACGCGTATGCGATGGTAATTAGTTACAAAAAATTACAATAAAATTAATAAGTTGAAAAACAAAAAAATTATTTTTATGCATACAAAAATTCTTAAATGATTTTTAAATGAATAATAATACGAATTTCCTGCTAATATGCGATTCTGCCAAAGTAAATTTTCGTGCATCATAAAATCAAAATGTAGTGGGATGTGCCGTTTATCCGCACTGTGGGGCAATTCGGGAAATACCGGGAAAACCGGGACACACGCCCCTTAGAAATTTATTGAAGAACAAATGTTCCCTAAGAATGGTAATGTTAATAGCAATTACCACGAATTGTATGTTGGGGGTGACCATTCTGGCCACGTTGCATTCAAAGGTACAGGTATGTATACGCTAATCCCGACCGTACTTCGCTTGGTTAATTACAGAGGATATTCCGACAAATGGCTCCCAACGAATTTCGGTTAATGATACTCCGATTGCTTGCGCGGCGACGTGCATTAACTGTGACCTGCGCTTAATCCGGCAATAAACCGTATTATGAAATTACTATGCGCCCCGGTAACGGAGTTTATGTATGCAAATTGCGTTGTTACAGAGCTAAGCTCTGACACTGCGAACATTTCTGCAAAATAAACATTTTACGAGTCTCTACTGCGAACTGCAAGTGAAATGAAAATGTATCTATTATAATCATTTTATTATAATTCTCCATTTATTATTTGTCAGATATTATCTATGTATCTCTTATGCTATTTATAATTTTCGGAATTGGAGTATTTTAGAGTACTTAATCGCATTTTAACGCATCTATTTTTGCCATATCACTGCCCAGCCGACAGTATGTAAAACAATGCGATAATTTTGCTGCGAGGAACGACTGTTTGAAAGTGAAATTGTTGCAGAACGTTTCGTCGATTGCCTGCATCCGTCTCGAGACATTAAACTCCACCGGGGCGACAATAAACTGCCGGCGATCGCCGCTATACCTGGCCCGAACAAAGAAAGTCGCATAATCCCCGAAGTCTGTTGGTCAAACAGCCTGCGGATTTTCTCGAACCCAATGAAATAATGCGGGACAATAGTTGACTACAGGTATTATCCCTCGAGGAGCAATCGAGGCTCATCCCGAAGAAATAACGAAAACAACCATAACCATTGATATTCAGGCTAGCCAGGGCCAGTGGTCGTATGCTAATGGCGCATACCTGCAACTCTCGCTGTCGATTAAACCTTTTGTTACCCTCGAGCGCGAAGAATAACATTTAGGCTATAATTTTGCAATCTCTGCCCGGGTTATCTTTGCTGAACAGTGTCAACGTAACGGAGACATTATAAAGGTTACGCCATTGTAATAGGAGATGGCATTGTAATGGCACGTTGGTGACACTTAAATGGGGCTAATTAGTTAATTAAACTATGGCGAATATTGCAGATATATTTAACGTTTTAAAATTATGAAAAATAAACGCTGGCTATCTTTCTTTCGAAGAAATCGGAGAACATGCTGCCAAATGGAAAAATTTGTGTATAATAAAGAAGAACGAAAAATTAATGCGAGTAAAATATTGAAGAGGTTAAAAGCTGTGTTTGCTCGTCAATGAGAGCGAATATCGAACGAAGGGGTGACAGTAGAACAAACAGTAGTTGGGTATTAAGGGTTGGAAAAATTGAACTTCGACCAAATGACGACGTTAGGGAAATTTTTTCGAGATTGACGTGATGGTAGCGACGGGAAATAGTAGTGGGTGGTCAGATCAAGTTTTTCGCGAGCTGTACAAGACGGAAACACTGACCTCTCGCGACAGGTTTTATCGCTATCGAGAATTGCTCGGCAGGCATCGTTCACCGTTCGTTACCTGTTGTTCTAACTGCGAGCTGACGCAAGTTCGAGCATACATTATCTAACGAAACTTTAATGCTCGGTCATCCATCCAATGACGGTGACCTTGCACCTTATCGGCGAGGAACTATCGACGACAATTTTCAGAATCCCCGCTCTGCACTAGTCCAGACTCCTTACGAACGACTTTGATAACAGACTTTACCTGCTCGAGCAACTAACGTAAATAAACTAGAAAGAACGCGCGAAGCATCGGCTCTCCGAATTCGACACCCTGAATTCTTCCCGTCGCGTTTTCAACAATTGCAACAATTAAAATTATCGGTAATCTCGACGCGAAAGAGAATTTGTTCCCGCACATTTTTTAATTCGGTGAACATCCGAGTCGAAATTAACAATTTCGCTTTGGACTACGCAAAGACTGTCACATTTGCAACGAAAATATCTATGCCTAAATTTGTCTGATATTTTTGAAACCATTTTCGATTTAGAAACGAAAGATCGCGTAACATAAACACAGTCGCGTGACTTCGATTAGGTCGAGTCTAAACTTCAAAGTTCCGATTTTGTTTCTATTCCGCCGTTCATTGGAAGAAGCGAATCGTTGGAATCGCGAGTGATCCTTGTTTATTTGTAGAACAAGTTATGGGAAACAAAATAATTATTATCGCTCTCATTTGCCTTTGCGATTTGAAAAAATACGTATGCGTATATACAGTCGCGTATGCGTGCGGTAGTGTTATTATAATTTCCAGTTTTGGAAAATAACGCGACATTTGCTGCTGACTTTACAACCGTTGTTCGCAACCGAAACGTTAAAAAATCGCAATTGATCGAGTCGCGGGATTTTTCGAGAAAATTTTCTTCGCTTTTCCTGGTTGCTATTCTTCACTAACACGATTAGCAAGATTCCGTTATTAAAAAACGACTGTCACTAATGAGAAACATTTTCTCAGTCACTTATAATCATAATTGGTAACTAAAGCGTCCCAAAGATGAAAATTTCGAAATAAAATTTTCGTTGCGTTCTGTCGTTAACCTTTTGCACTCGAAGATATTTTAGCTCTAAAACGAAACACTTCTTCCGACCTAGAATATTTCCCTTATACATATATTTTTTCATACTATACATACTAAAATGATGCTAACTGTACAAACTGTACAGACTAGTAGTACAAAAGTACTACTGTAGTTTGTACAAAAATGTATTTTGTAAAACTTTGAACTAAACTGTACAAACTTCAATTTACTCGTAGAGTACCGAACTGTTTAATAATCTATTAAATACAAACGAGTTCAATAACGTAAAAAATATTTTGAACAACGACACAGCAATTTTTAGTCGCGCCTTACATTCGCCATTCGAGTGCCAAGGGTTAATATCCTTTACATGATAAACAAGACGAGCGACATCGAAGGAAAAATTTTCCTCTTCGTCTCGACCGCAGAAAAATATTACAAACAATTCCTCTAAAAAGCACGATCCCTCTACGTTTCTCGAGGCGAAGAAAGAGAGAGAGACAGAGACTCGAAACGCGTTACACCCCCTTTACGTAACTCCCGTTGCACCGTTCCTCCGACGGTGCACCGTTTCCCGGCGCGGATGCGCTCGACCGATCGAAAGAGGGAAGCGTATCGGATCCGGAGGAGCGTATTAAAGCGTGGTCTGTGTGGGTGGCGGATCGGAGAACCGCGAACACATCGACGCGCGGGCACCCGCAAGCCCACATCCATGCGCAAGATACTAACCGCACACGAGCGACGCGCCGCGATCCCCCGCGCACGGGTGCGCTATAGCCACGGGTTGGCATAGGTACAGCTTGGAGGATGGTGGGGATCGATGTCGATCCAAGCGGGAGAGAGAGAGAGAGAGAGAGATAGAGAACAGCCACGGGAGAGCGTCCGAGAGGATCGCGTACGGTTTGGTGGGGGTAACGGGAGAGGAGAGAAGTTCCCGAGAGTGAACCGGCAGCGCACGGAGCCGGGCAGGTGGAGAGAAAAGGAGAGATCCGCTCGAAAACGAGGAGAGACGTACCGGTAACGATGGTGGGGGAGTGTTCTGGAACAAGGAGAGAGGAAGAAACGAGAGAGCGAGAGGAGGCTAGAGGAGAGGGTTCTCTCTCCCGCGGAGAACGCAACGGATACTGAGTCTATCGGGGCGGGGGAAGAGGAGAAATGGTGGGGATGACTGCAACACAGGAAGATCGGACGAGGATGGACATACGGAACCGTTCGTAGAGCAAATAGAGAGACGAGCAGGGGTCCGGAGGACCCGTGGATCGCTATAGGGGGGCGTACGCGCTAGACGAGTGGGGGTAGATGAACAAAAGAGAGGGAGCGAGAGTGGGGATGAACGGTTCCGTTCTGGAGGAGTGGGGGAAGGGTAGCCAGAAGGTAAAAGAGAGCAGATAGGAGGATGAGGCTCAGTTTGAGTCGGAGAGAAATTGTCAGAAGCTTCGTGTCACTACTTCGTGGTAAATCGGCTCGTCGTGACCTCTTCTCGTAGACCTTGTTTCTCTCTGTCTCGTGTTTCACCCTCTATCCCAGCAGTTCTTGCGCGAGACCGCTCGCGTCTCTCTATCTGCTCCCCCTTCTACGCCTCGAGTCTTGCCCCTACCACGTAGACCTCTCGGTCTCTCTCGGGCGCTCTTCTCCGAAGACCGTCTGCTAGCCGCCGCCACCGCCGTCGTGGCTCAGCCAGTCTTCGCACCGCGTAGAGTCCTTTACTTGTCCGTCGTCCTTCGTACGTGTCACATCGGCCGGCTGACATCGTTCGTTTGCGCGGAGACAATTATCCGGTAGTAGTTAGTGGACACACACATCCCCCGTCGAACATCGAACGTGTTTGGGCACAAGAGACACACACGCGTCATCTCTCTTTTGCTCATTTCATCGACGGCACTCTCTGCTCCTCTGAAGACTCCGCTGAAACTTCATCTGCAGCTCCACGGCCCACTACCCCTTCGTTGCAACAGCGGAGGATCGGCCTGCCCGGAGGATGCCCTTGTGACGTCTCCAGCCTCGTCAGCGATCGAGCCTGTTGTCGAGATTTTCTCGCGACTCGGACTCTGAAATAGATCGCGCTTAGAAAAAAAGATCTGATCGATCCACGAGGACGTGTGCCGCCCCACTCCCTCAATGTGTGCCTTGTGTTGAGTGCAACGTATCGTTTGTGCGGATATATTCAGTGGCCAGGAGGACCGACCTTGGGGACCTCTGAAGACACTGAAGACGCCCACCGCCATGGATTACTCAACGAAAGGTAGATAACTCCGATCTTTTGTACACCGATCCTGTTCGCATGTCTCCCGGTGCATCGAGATGCTCTCGCGTAGAATCCAAGAGGAACCAGGGTGCATCCTTGCGGGGATCACAGGCCCCGCCCGCGATCGATCTTCCTCGACCGTGTTCCGTTAGCGGACTCTGCGCGAACTTTGTGGGTCAGCTTTCTGCGGGATTCGGAATCGATTCGGATTTTTCTCGATTTTTGGGCGATCTTCGGATCTCGTGACAATTTCTGGGCTGGTTTTGCTCGCGTTTTGCTTCTTTCCTGGGACACCGTCGATCTTCGCGGTTCGTGGCGCGTGCTGCCCTGTGAAATTAGAAATTAATTCGGATGGTAGAGATTTTGGCTGGAAATTACTCTGAAATTAATATCATTACAGTGTTTCTCTCATAGGATTTTAGTCAGGAATTAATAATATTGTTCTGAGTGATTCTCGAGTAGATTTTGAATATTGATCTACTTTCGATTTTTCTACAACCCACGGTTAATACACGATTGTTTTATTCTTCGTGTTATATTTGAACCATAGACTACTAACCTTTCCTGTACAAATGACAGGAACATCCGCGTGTTATGTTAGACGATCCGCAAATGATTCAACCGAGAAACTCAATATCACATATAACTGTTTCATCTCGGCGCGCTGTGTCTCCTTATCAGTTATTTTTCATAAAAATAGTTTTCTCGTCACCGAGTCGGTCGATGTAAATGGAACCGTGGGAATGGAGAAACAACAAGTTTTATATTATGTGAAACGGAAAAATTTTCTAGCAATAAGGTCAAAGTTAATCTTCGACGTCCTAACCGTCGATCATCATCATTGAAATAGCATTTTCATCTCGTTTCGATGACAGAAAAAGTCCAGGAAATTGTTTCAAAAACCACCCCACGAAAATAGAAATTCGTTTGACACGTAAACTGCCATGTCGCCTATATTCGAATATTTGAAAAATTAATTTCGAAAAGATTCGTAATCGTGCCCGATTTCCGCAGCCACCGAATTCCGTTAATCACTATGATAATGCGATTCTAATTGATGTCTGTACGACCTAACATCCCATGGAAATCTTGTTGTCATCGTCCAAGAGACGGGAGATGCGCGTTATCATCGATCGTCTTCGCCGTTACATTTTCCTAATGGATCGCGATATAGATGATCTATCGTCGAGATCGATTCTACCGCGTCTAAACGGTGGAACAGAAGTCTTAATTGAAAAGGAGTCGTTTTATCGTAAATAAGTCGCCGCAGATTATCTCGAGCGTATCTTGTATGCTGCCTCGAGATGATCTGCCGGCGAGATCATCGTCGTCACGATCTAGTCACGAGAAACAATGTTGCGCGATGTTCTCTCTCTCTCTCTCTCGCTCTCGGTGCATGGAACTCGAAGTTTACACGGGGAAAACGTTTTTCGGGTTGTCTTCTTTGTGACTTGATTCGTCACTGAACGGTGACGGATATTTCCGAGATGATCGATCTCGCAGATCGATACCGACCGGTGACTAACTCGCGTGATATTCGGTACCTCGACTCGATTTACAATTATTGAAGGCTGCTCGTTTTATCTCGGGTGATATCTCTGTGTCATTTCATGGACGTCGTTTCGACGAATTTCGCGTGCATTTTTCGTCGAGCAATTTCGAGAATAGAACTAATTATTTGGAGTATGAAAAATATAGGAATTTCGTTCACATTGTTCGTTGCGGAGATTTGTAAACTAAACTGACGACTGCAGCCTTCAAAGTATCGATAATACGAACGAATCTTGTTCGATGATCTTTGAATCGCATTTCGAATCAACTTTTTTTATCTCGAGACCGTCAGAAGAAGTCGAACTCGAGCTTGGATTTACAGATGAGATCATTGGATTCTCTTAACTCGTTCGAAGTCGAATTGATCATCGAATATCGCTCGAATTTTCCGGTTTCCTAGGAATGATCTTTCTGAGGCGATCCGGGTCTTCTCGATAGCGAGCGTCTTTTCGTCGGAAAAGGGGAAGAAGAAAAAAAACGGCGAGGCAAGCGAATCATAAAAGTATACTCGGTGTGTCTCATTTTCTTAACGAGCCGCGCCATTGTTCCGGGATCGAGCTAACCGCGGCGTTAACGTCGGCCCCATCACCGGGGCCTGGGAAACGTTTCCGCGGACGATCGCAACAGGAAACGACCGAATTTAGCCGGCTAACGAGTCGAACAGCGAACGGAAGATCGTTATCTATCGACAGCTCGAGCCCCCTTATCTCTGTAGTCGTTCGATTAACGCACGAAAATGTCGATCGGTATCGAAGCACCACCACCGCCTCTCTCGGTCCCCATCGATTCCGTAATGGGGGATCTCCGTTCTTGCTTTTCTGTGTCAATGTTGCCGAGGAGCGATCAACATCCGATCACGAAATCGCACTGAACGCTAGGTTCACGGAGCACTGAAACCATTTTGCATTGTCTTTATCGAAATAACAAGAGTATTGAAATTTTTGGCCATTTTGTAAATAAATTCCGGAAAAATGATTTTGTTAAATAACTCCTTTCATTTTTACGATTTCAAGAATCGAAATTCAAGAATATTAGAATACGATCATCTTGACGAATTCCGCGTAAACTTAGTGTTAATCGCGGTTGAATCCCGGCGTGCGGTTTTCTTTTATCGAGCGCGGTTTATTAATGCTCGGCTCGTAAATTGTTGACTGTTTTTCCCCCCTCCTTACTTGAGGAAATTTATTGATCGATATCGCTCCAAATTTAAATAGACTCAGATGGTCCATATGCATATTTATTGTACGAATTGGTAAACGTTGAAGAAATAGTTTTCTTTCGATATAAGACGATATTTTGCTCCTTGTAAGAAAATCTCCATCCCCTCTTCTTCTTCTGAAATTGTTGTATTGACCCATGAACCCCATCGATGTATGGGACCCATGAACTCTCGGCCCACTCGAGAAGAATGTCGAACAATCGTCTTATATCGAGAGAGAACTGTGCTCACGTTTCCGTGTTTAGTATAGAATCGAGGTTCCACTATATTTTTAACACAATCGTCAAGATTATTTGGGAAACAAACGATTCTAAATAGATTTTACATGTCCGGGGAAAATGGATATTGTTTGTTGTATAATTATGGACCTCGCGGAGTTAATAATCGTGCGTGGTACATGATTAGGGTTCATTTTTTAGACGAATTTCATTAACCTTTCTTAATTAGCGGTTTTTCGGTTGGGGACGTACATGTGAACGACACTGGGTCACGAGATACGTCGGCCATCTTTAATAGAGAATAATATGAGAAATAAAACGTTCACGGCTAACAGACTTGCAATAAATTATAGACTTACACGATTCAAGTTAAATTATAACTGGACTGCGGATTTTATGCATTTATAACAAAAATTAGTAGGTGCAATTCTAATTAGCAAAAATATTTAAGAAACGTAAACATACTATTATATTATTTTCTATCTGCTAAACGTAATAAGAATAGAAAATAAATTTATATTTCACTTCAGTTCGTTGCAATAATTCAGATAAAAAAATTTTACTTTCCATAAAGATCCGCAGTTTAATTGTAAGTTGAATTAAACTATTGAAAACTTCAATTCAAAACTTCAAAATGAAAAATAATTAAACTCAGATGCTCGGAGGGTAGATTGAACGACAAAATCGGTAAATATCGGATTTTCCGTGGTTCCGAGGAAACACGGGGTTCGACGTAGCGGCAGATAAGGATAGGAAGGTCCTTATCAGCGTGGACTCGAAGCTACCATTCGGTGTTCTCTCGACGATAGATTAGGGGACTCGGGGGACACGTAGGCAGAGGTGTCTCGGAACGACGAGATCTCTCGAGAGCTCTCTTTCCCGGTTGATGGTAGGCTTGGCCGCGAATCACGGCTATCGTTGTGTATCGAAAAGAGAGAGAGAAAAAAAAGAAAAATATAATCGATACCGGCTTCCTGGAAACTGTGGCACTCGGTAGGACTTGGTTCTCGGATTGCGTCACCTGCGATTCGCCGCGTAATCTCGTTATCTCGTAAGCTCTCGTTTCCAGCGCCTCTCCCATCTTTGACGATTTCGGACCGTGCGTCGTCGTGGTCGTCGTCGTCATCGTCGTCGTCGTCGCCATTGCCTCACGTCGGCCGATCGATCGATGATAACGTCGCAGGCGCAGGAGATCATTCCTCGGAGAGAGAGATAACCTCGTAGGAGACACTTGGTCGACACCTTTCGCGAAATTTTCAACCGGAACCGCGGAATTAGCTAATCGATAACAGATCTCCTGGGTCCGGTGACTTTCGAAAGAAAGCGTCTATCGAAAACACCGCCCTATTAGAGTTTGCATAATTCTTCCGTTGATGATGTAACGCGGGGCGTGGTAATTAATTAAGAACGGAGAACACCGTTCTCTCGTTGAACTGATTAGCCTGGGATTTACTGATTTCTGGAGATGAGATAGCGACGGTTGGATTTCGCGTTGATTGCGAGATATTTTTTGGGGTAAAAGAAGGGGAGTTTGGGGCTCGTTTTGTAACTTCAAGAATCTTGGAACACTTGGGCTGCTAGGACTCCGAGAACTAGATCTTAAAATTTTGAAGATCCTAGGGATTTCGAGAATAGCATGAAGCAGGGCTCTTGAAGTTCTGTAAGAGTTTGAAGATCTTTAGACTCTGGAGATCATAAAGCGCTTAGCACTCCAAGGATCCCAGGAGTTTTTCAAACGGATAATAATTTGACGGTTGTCACCGAGAGACCACAGATTTCTACGGAAGTGACGAACCGAGGGAATTGGATTTTCACGGGGGGGAGAGCAGTTTCTATGGAGTTAGGGACCCGTAAAAGCCGAATTAGGGCGTGGCGTGCAAAGTCAACCACTCCCTCATCTCACCCCACGGTCGGTCGGTGTCTTCCCTCTCGAAACATTCCAATTAGCACAGGGCTCGTTAACGACCGGACAAAAACGTTTCGGCTCGTCTCTTCCGGCGTCGAAGTCTCTGGGACCCGCAGGAAAACCCTTGGCAATTAAATCACACTGAATCCAATTCTAATCCTGCCGATTGTCCTTGCGTTCATTTTCTAAACGAGGATCTCGAATCGAAAACCTTCATGCATCAACTAAACAAAGGATAATTAAAATTCTACTTATTTTTGTATATTGCCGATCGTTCAGGAATGAAATAACTAAGCGGGATCTTCAGAATCGTTTCAAAAATTTCTGTAATTGTGTACAGTCTCTTTAAACAATTTCTCATTCGCTGTTCATTCTCTGCCACAGAAAATATTTAGCCCTTTTCCGATAGTTTCTCGGCAATTTTCTAATTTCTCGTCTCGCGTTTATTTTATTCGGGACACCGATTGTAGTTCGCGTCTGTAGAGCTCCCAATCGATCGGACACTCGAGTTCAGGGTCGCTCTATTCACGAGTCGAAAAAGTTCGAGGATTCCTGAAGAATAGCAGGTTCATTGCCCCGTTGTCGAAAACAACGAAAAACAGAAAAACCCGGCTGAGGAAAAACACATTTCGAAAACAACCAGATAGCGTCAACAAAGTGTTCGCCGAGAGGTCATGTGCGTGCGACTTTCTGTCAGAAATATACGCGTGGCAACGGTTCGAAGAAGCAGATCTAGAAACAGATGAACACGGTGGAAGATCATTCGTTGTTTGCCTTTTTAAAATCGTAAAATTCTCCATTTCCGTTTTCCGTTATTGCAGATTCGTTCCGAATGAACCGATCGTAATTCGAAAAATCGCTTCAGAAATTATTCCGTGGAAATTTAAACGGCTCTCGGAAACATTAGCTCTGTTCAGAAGATTTTGCATAAATTCTCTTAATCCGATGGAAATTTCATGTGTGATATTCGGGCAACTTTTGGGCGAAATCTTTTTTCGTGTTTCACAAGAGGATCGATTGCGTTTAATAGCAAGTAACGCAGTTAGAATCGTGTGGATAGGCTTCCGGTGGTTAAGAGAAATGAAAAATCGGGAAGCGAACGATTGAGCGTATGTTTTGTCGGAAGAGAGGAGAATCGACGCGTGTCCGAGCTTTCGCGATATAGCTCGCGATCCATAACTCGGGGCTGTAAGTATAACAACCGCGTTTCTAAGGTACATGCGGAAACACACGGTTGGGCCACGTATACTGGCAGATTGTTTCCCGTGACATTCTTACAGGCGGACGAGCCGGCTGACCGGCCAATCGTAAAACCGGAGAAGAAAACTCGTTGACACGTACATGTATAGCCAAGCCACGCGGCGAGGGGGGGGGGGGGGGGGGCGGTGTTCGATCATCCGCCGGATTTATTAAATTCATGAGGGCAATTTCTCAGGGGCTTTAGATGTGGTTATAGTTAACTGCGCTTCGATTATTGTCGCTCGACCGCGAAGACACTTGCCTTTACCCCCTTTCCTTGGGTTAGTTACTTAATTCCGCGCGCCGCAAATCTCGCCGTCGATAACACGCTCGTGATTAACCCCCACCGTGATTGATCCGCCTCGCTGAATAATAGATTAACCCTTCGCGGTCCGTGCCGTGCTTTCTCCATTTCAGTTTCGAACTCGCCTCGACATCGCATCGTGGAATTATTCACGAATACGCTGCAAATTAATCAAATAATTTTTAGCGCGATTAACAGTAAACCTCCCGGGACCCAAATTCCACTTGCACCGTGTAAAAACGGTATTTTATCTCTTCTCGATCCGACGTTGAATACAGTTGTGCTTTCGTGGAAAAACTTCTTTTGTCTTTAATCGTCCGTTTACGAAATTTTTGCAAGCCCATCCCTGACGCTTTTCCGATTCGTTCAACACCCAACACGACGCATTTCGAATTCTTTTTACCCGAGTAACACGCGACACGGTAGAACCTCCGTTATCCGAATTAATTGGTGGAACTTCAGCGTTCACGTAGCACGCAGCAGTTTAAATTTTTACTGGTTCCGCGAACAAGATGTAAACAATCGTCGGAGTTCTCGGGCCCTCCTCCCGCCGAAACTAATTCGCAAACTAAACATACATTTATTCCCCTCCCTGTTGAAGCTTCCATTAAACGAGAACGTCAATTAAACGGAATTAAGTCTTTCAGTTATACTGTTCCGCCCATTCGAATTCTCTGTAATCGCGGAAAATCCGCAATGTAGTAATTACTCGACTGCGGGTTTCATGCACTTGTAGCGCACGCAACTGTTCGAAGCGCCGGGCTCGTAACAGGCTGCGAATTTTACGCATCTTAACAATTGAAGGGCTATTCAAAATTTAGTCTGGTTAGGGTTGAAGACCGTTTCTCTAAAAATTCGCTCTAGTCTGATAAAAATTGGCCGTTTGACAAACGGGCCGCGTACCGGCACGAACCGCGGAGAAACCGGCCGCGGAAAAATTAGAATGTCGCAATTACAAATTCGTTCTGGTTTCACTGTCGGCCTGAGAAAAAGAGTTTTTCCGCGGCTTCGATCCCCGTGTGGCCGCCTTTCATTTTCCATACCGTTTACTGCCCGATCCGGGCGCATGGTTCCCAAGAGAATCCCGTAAACGTGAGAAACACCGTTCCCATTTATCACCCGACGCGTAAATACGAAAGCAGCGGTTACGCATGCGGACTGCCATTTTCATGAATTCGCGGCAAATCGCCCGCTGCCGGCACGGATCAAACGAAAGCTACGATTCTTCTCCGATTATCCTGCGCGATTCGTTCCCCGACAACGCCGGGCAATGCTCCCGAGGTCGTTGAAAATTTTTATATTTTTTTCCGATGATTCTCGCGACTGCTAGAAGGATCTCGCGACCTCTAAAATCACTTGTAGGACCCCGAGAGTTTACAGAGTGGCCGATAACGATTTCTCGGTTCGAGCGGCAATCGAGGCGTAAATTGTCGGGCGCGATTTCTGTTTTGGGGAGTCAGTCTCTGTCTGACGAGGACGTTCGGTCGTCTTTTTCATTTTCTCCGAGCCCGCGAGCTGTTTGCCCGCGAGCCTAGAGGTCGACTCTCGTGTTTACACACCGGCAGATCATCCGTTTTCGGAGAAAGCCCCGCGCCGATCATGATCCCGACGAGATTCGCGTGTTTCGAAATCCGTGCGACGACGCCGCGCTGTCACCTTCAGGAGAATTATCGTTCGGTGTATCTGTCGACCCGTGTAAACTAGACCCGAAACAATTGATCAACAAAAACGACAGCCGTAATTACAATAATAAAAATTATCGAACGCGTAACGATCGCGAGGGATATTCTGATTTTCTTAGACGATCTTAAGAAGTCGAAGATAATTCTGAAGTTTCTGGTTCAAATGACGAGGCGATATTATGCTTTCGTGTGTACGTCAGTCAGCGAGGATGATATCGCTGTTCGAGATCGCGGAATCGGAATCTTAGTAGAACAGATCCCGACGTGGTCAAAGTATAACGCCTAAATGCCGGCTGATAGCGATCTCCATCGCGAAGGAACTAAATCTTCCATTGCTTTCTTTAATGATGCCGCCCGCAGGCGAACTTTGTACTTCTTAAATTAGAATCTAATCACGGTACGGTGATACTGTCCGAGAGACACTTAATTTTTCATCATCGCTCTGCCCTCTCCTCATTTTCTCTCTCTCTCTCTCTCTCTCTCTCTCTCTCTATCTCTCTCTCTCTATCTCTGCCTCTTAATAGACTCGAATCTGAATTCTCTGAATCACGTTTTATCGACAAAAATTTCAACCGCAACTTCAGCTCTAGAAAGCCTGAAATAGAGGCAGACAAAGATCGTCTATAATAATCGGAGATCGTTTGAAGATAGCGAACGATAAAAGAGTAAATCGATTATATATGTATAAAATATCGCGCGGTCGGTGTTTCATTGATATAATTGCATGCTGTTTGCTTACTTAATTGTTCGTCATGAATATCGATGATCGGACTGTGCGAATCATTATGCAAAGTGAAAATTTGCTGCGACGATCGCGAGAAACGAACGTTAAATTGATATTGTTGTTGCTCTTAATAATTCTGATAATTGAAATCTCTTTTTCACTCGGTGTTCTCGTAAAGTGGCGTAGAATATACAAATTTTTATTGCTTCGTTAGGTTAATGTTAACGTCTCTTCTACCTTGAAAATGAATTCTAAAACTGAAGACTTAATTGTTTGGGAGCGAAGACATAATTATTTGAGGCTGACGACTTAATTATTTAAGACCGAAGACTTAACAATTCCAATGTATTCGAGCATCCTGGTCCGCGAGGGGCAAAGATACCGTAAGTTCCCCATCGATCGAAATTTTCGCGTCTCCCTGCCAGTCCATCATGGCGGACCGGAAGTGGACACCGAGACGAGAAGAGAAGAGAAGAGAGAGAGAGAGAGAGAGAGAGAGAGAGAGGGAGCAAAAAAGGGAGCAAAACGAAAAAGAAAAAAGCATGTGTCACCGGTGGCAGGGTGGCCCCAGGGTGTCACGGGTGGGTAGGTCCAAGGTTGTCAGGGCTACGACTCTCGAAACACACTAACCGACCGCCATCTTTGCTTCTCCTGCGTGCTGCGTGGGTGTATCCGAGCACGGTGAGAGCGGGGATGAAGGGGGTGGCGGGGGGAGGGAGGAGAGAGAAATAGAAGAGAGGGAGAGAGTCGGGTCGAGACGAGCGAAGAGATGGAGAAAGAGCGACGTGGAGCTCTGGTCGAACTCCGAGAGAAAGAGAGAGAAAGAGAGAAAGAGAGAAATAGAAGAGCGTTGGAGTTATAGGGGAATGGTGGGGGTATGACGGAGAATGAGGAGAGATGAAAAAAAAAATGGGGACCTCGGTGAGGGGAAGAGCGAAAATGCGACGAGACAAAGGGGATGGCGAGGGTGGAATTGATCTGGCTTTTTACGTGGGTGGTTCTATAAATTCTCGGAGTAAAAGTAGACATTGAATAATTAAGAGAGGTAGGGGAGCTTCTCGTTCCTTAACAAATTTATAATTTATTCATTTCCCGTTCCAAGATTCCGTTTGGTTTGTTTCTCTTCTGGTTGGGTTTCGCGAAATGTGAAAATCGTAAATGACCTGGGAGGGTTCACAGGAGCAAAAGGGGTGACTCGGCGAATGGACCAATTAGAGGACGATCCCAGCACTGATCTGAAAGCTAGAAAAGAGAATGGGAAAGCAAGAAGAAGTTTAAAGCTAGCCTAAGAGCGACCCACAAGCCACAATAGAAAAAGAACCGTGAATCTTTAACAAGAGAATAAATAAATCCAGAAAACGGTGGAACGTATCGACCAACCCGGGTGGTGCCGATAGAGAGAGAGAGAGAGAGAGAGAGAGAGAGAGAGAGAAAGAGTAAAAAAAGGCGAAGATAGAGAGGGGCCGAGACACCGGAGCCAGCGGTGGGGAGAGAGCAGGGGGAGATAAAGCGGATCGTAGAAAGAGACGGCGAAACTGGTGGGGGGAGCGGAGGGAGGGAACGTTGCTTGCGAGAGGGGGCGACGGGGGGAGCGGCTAAGGGGAACGGAGGAGAGGGAAACGAGATAAAAGCTCGGACAGATGAGAGCCGGCCAATGGCGAGGATCTCCCCCACCATTGGTTCAGCGCAGCATCACTATGATTCGTAGGTGGCTCGGAGTCGGCGGAAGTGCGCATGTACGCCCTCGATGAAACCGACTGACACTGCTCCCTTTTCCGCGGCCCTCTGCGACACCCCGGCCTCTCCCTGGGGGTGCATTGCGGATATAGGGCGTGGCGGCTGAGCCCTTCGAGCCCGGCAACCCTAACCGTTCCTGCCCGAAAATGGGCACCGAAAAATAAAATATTACCTCCGCGAACCGGAAACACAACGAACTCGTATTCTTGCATTTTTTATTTTTGCGTAAAACGTATTCGATGAAACAACAGACACAGATAAATTTTCCTCTTTTAGCAGGAAACAAAGGACATGATTAGGGAAATATCGCTGCTAAATTTTGATACGTTTCTCACTGATTTTCTATAGTTACTACGTTCCGTTTGAAAAGACTGAGAATCTGCACGAATCCTAATTTAAATGAGTAAATTAAAGGAAGAGCCAGTTGAAAGATGTAACATTAGAAAAATCGCGTACGACGATTACGATGATTACGACAATTCCGCAGAAGTTCGCGCCGCCATCATCGTGGCCATCAGCCGCGATCTAAGTTGAATCAACACAGTCAATGGGCAATCATCATTACTCATCATTATCTATGAGAATAATTCGAGTTTTTTCCGTGCAGCGAGAGACGCCAGAGCGCGCGCTGCTCGCAAAAAAATAAACGCGGCAAAGGTTGAAGCAACGAAACCGATTTTTCCAGATCGATCCGTCGTTTTCTCCGTCGAGACCGATCCAGTCGAAAGTGCAATTTACGGGACCGTACCGCCGGCGGCGAAGGAAAAATAGAAATCGTAGTTTTCGTGGTTCACAGAGCCCCGTAACGATTGTCCGTCCCCCTAGCGATCGGCGATCGTTAGAAATGGAAAGCACCTGGATTTCCACCTGCCACGACAGAGGAATCTGTTCCGAATTTCACCGGTCGTCTCTCGAGGCCTGCCTTCTCGTATCCTCGATTTCATATTTCACGTGGATCGGTCACGATCCCCGGGACGTGTACGTATCGTTCGATCCACCGGCACAGACCGCGATCCAGATAACGAAATTTTCGAACGTGGAATCTCTCGAAACGCTGATACGCCTTCGTGTTCGCGAGCGGAGATAACCGCTTTTTTTCGCGGCTGAATCTGCAGCGAGAGATAAACCGGCTATGTTTGCCGCGTTACGAAATTACCGTCGCGACGCGATTCGAACTTCCGAGAGATTGACGCGAGATCGATCGATCGAAATTCTCCGAGAAAATTGTTCATAGCTTCTTGTAGCGCTCCGAACAGTTAGTGTTCAGCGAAAAGCAACATGGCAACTTTTCGTCGTTTCTACCAATGTCGCTAATTTCCTCTTAATATTAATTTAAAAATTGTTCTGTATAAGTTTTCCGGTTCTTAGATGAAACTTGTTGTCTCTGAAGCTTTGTATCAACGCGATCTCGCTTGAGAAGCTCAACCAGCTAAAAAATTGTCGAAACCGCAGAACAAAATGGGCGATTGAAGATTCCCCGGGCGAACGGTGAAGTGAGGAACAGCGTGGACAGAGGGGCGATCATAAATTGCTCGTGTCGAATTAATATCCCACGCTTTACGCGCAATCGTGCGAGCTAAACGCGGACGCAAACCGCAAGCAAAGTGACCGCTCGCAAAACCCGTTTGGTCCGCGTGATTTACGCGCATGAATAAAGTCACCTGCCGGGCAGGTACGTTTGTCACAGGAGACACGCCAGGGGAACAGGTTCATTCGAGACCGCTTGTTCGCACCTGTTCCTCATAATTCCAGTAACTTACAGACTACTTGACCAAGGGAGACACGTGGAACGGGATGAGCTAGGTTGCCGAATGATCCTTGTCGTTCTTTGGTGATCCCATGTTGAAACCGGTACAGGAGATTATTGTTCCAAGGGTTCATTCATCCTCCTCCGAACTGTTTCCGAATTTTTTGCGTGGTAGAATCTGCAAATATGAAAGAACCGATTAGGCTTATAGAAATTGTTGAAAGAGAAAACGCATTTTCATCTGAACTCGGCTGCTTACAATTTCGATGATGTTTATTTTCCATAAAAATCCACCGTGTAATTGTAACTTCGGTCGAAAACGGACCCAATTTGCGGCATCGAAGGTTACCAGGTTGATCGAGCGAAGCCTTGATGACTTCACCATGAACCCCGGCACGCATAACAATTGTTGACAAAGCCGTTATCGATCGCTGTCCGGTTGTTGTCGGCTCCGCGACCCGATGATCGCCGGCGTTATCGCGTTTAATCGCGATTCGCTTTTTCTCCCGGCCGTTTATTTTCGTTCTGGTATCGTTCTCGGAAATGGACTGACTCCAGCCTCGCCTCCGGGATCCTTGGGTGCCGTTTCCATGCGCGCCTTTTTCGCAAATAGGAACGGATTGCGGTCAGAATTTTATCGCACCAGGCTCCTGATAAGTGTCATTGTCCCAGCCCCGAAGCGGCGGCGTTCCTTTTTGCGGTCTCTCTCGTCTGTCAGCTTCCGGAATACGGGCTCCGATCGCTGTGACACGATCGTGCGTCGACGGGACACGCCGTTTAAACTAAAAAAATTTACAAACAATGCGCCATTATTGTCGGCCCGCTGGAGAAACGACGACGTTCCCGTCGTTGTCGCGACGACGCGGGTCGCGGTCGTTCATGGATATTCACGTGTTTTCAGTGGTCGAATTCCCTGGAATTCATTGTCCCCGGGAATATCGGTCGATCGTAAAGCACCGATAAATCTGCTTAAACGTTCGCCGAGTCTCGTTGCGTTGCAATTAGGAGCGTGGCGATTGGAATGAACATCGCAGCTTCTTCTGAAATATGAACGATATTAACGAACGATTCTATCAGCATTTAGGGAATAATTATTGTCATTCGTTGATGATACTAACATGATGATGATTAGAGTGTGCTAATAATCTGCAATTTCGTTTCAGTCAAGTGCAGCCCAGACCAGGAACGCGACAACGAAGCCCAAGTCGACGCAGCGTCACCACTATCAAATGTAAGTTTCCATTTTCTCAACGCATGCTTGTCGTAAATGCATAAAATCCGCAGAAAAAAAAGTAGAAAAGGTGAGATACCTAAACGATTGGATACCCGCAGCATTTCAAGAGTACCCCTCTTCCTCGTAGAACTTGATCCGAAAAACTGTGGTAACTGTAGCGAACTCGAAGGATCAATAGTTTGAACACTGATAAGCCGATAGGAGTAGCGTGCCTCGGAGTCGTTGAACTCGTCTTTGAACTTGGATCGGATCGATATCATTAAAAAAAAAAGCCTCTAGAAAGACTCCAGTAACCTCGATTCGCGGTAAAATCTATTTCCCGGCCTCCCCGAGGATTCTCTTACACTCTCGGTCCGCCATCTTGTTTCCTGGAGTTGCAAAGCGCTTCTGAACACGGCCATTTTTCTGCGGTGCAACCAATTAATTCTAATCGGAGTGGTGCTTGTCGGACTGTTGTGTTGTTCTTCTGTGACTCTTCATACGTTTTCTTTGTTTGCTATTTCGACTGAAAAGCTTTTTTAAAATTTCGTTGGTGTCTTTTTCTGTGAGCATGGCATGTATTTTGACCCGTGTGTCCGATCTTTTCATTGGCAGATGGAGTCACCAGAAAGCGCTCACCCATGTCCAGCGTGCCCCACGGTGCTGCCTAGCTCCCGCGAGCTGACGAACCACCTGCGCGGCCACAATTCTCCGCGCAGCACCGATTGCAGCGGCGAGGACGATTATTGTTGCGGCGTGTGCAACAAGGTGTTGAGCTCTGCGAGCTCGTTGGACAGACACGTGCTGGTGCACTCCGGCGAACGTCCGTTCAAGTGTAAATACTGCGAGATGGCGTTCACCACCAACGGCAACATGAACAGACACCTGCGGACAGCGCACTGTTCAAACTCCTCGCACAGCTGCACCGACTCGGAGGGTAGCAGCGACTCCGAGAAGCTTTCCAAGAGGAACTGCGAGGAATATAATAACAACGAGATCGCGAAGAGGAAGTCGCCCGACTTCATCGATCAACAGGACACCACATCCAGTCTGAAGCGTAAATGCACAGACTACTTGCAGGATATCGAGAACCAGAAACGGCCCAAGATCCTGCTGAACAACTCGCGGCCCGAGGTCAAGGCCAGATCTGATGACATCCAAAACGTGTACAATTGTCCTGTATGCGGCAGACAGGACTTCGCCACAAACGCGTTGCTGGAGGCCCACCTGGAGCGTTGCCATCCGGAGTTCCCGGCGAAATGCGAGGCTTGCAACCTCTCGTTTAAAAACCATCGGGTCCTGAATCTGCACCGATTCATGATCCATTTCGCAGACCACTCGACCGGGAACACCGCGAGAAATCTGCGCAACTCCGTGGTCGGCTTCAACGACCTGACCTTCATCGACTTCTCGTCGATCAAATTCCCCGCGATCGCTCGGGCAGTCTGCGAGCAGTCGCTTCATCGGCCGGCGTCTGGAGAGGTGGCCAGGTTCCAGTGCTCCAAATGCCTGAGAGCGTTCCCCTGCAGATCGGCCTTGGACGCGCACGAAAGCGATTGCGGCACCACCAACACCCCGGCCAGAGTGATCGACGACAACCAGTCGAGGAGGGACGACTTCTTCGCCGGCCTGGACCTGCAGAACAAGGCCGCCATCGCCGAGGCTAAAGAGGGCAAGGACCTCGCCGATATCCAGAGCATCATCTCTGTCACCTCCGGCCCGATCCTGCAGAACTTCCCGAGGTCGGACGCCAGCACGCCGGAGAACAGCATGAAGTTCCAGATGAACGCTGCTGGCTCGTCGAGCTCGTCCGGAGCATACTCTGCGGAGTCCCACGAGGAGGAGGCGCAGGACGCGTTCGCCGCCGAGTTCAGGCGGATGAAGCTGAAGGGTGAATTCCCCTGTAGACTGTGCAACGCGATCTTCCCGAACCTGAGAGCGCTGAAAGGGCACAACAGAGCGCACATGGGAGTCGGACCTGGCATGCCGTATCCCTGCAACATGTGCCCGTACACGAGTACCGACAAGGCGACCCTGGTAAGACATCTCAGATCACATAACGGAGACAGGCCGTACGAGTGCTCATTGTGCAATTATGCGTTTACTACCAAGGCCAATTGCGAGCGGCACGTGAGGAACAGACACGGAAAGCAGAAACGAGAGGACATCAAATGCTTTCTGATCTATCATCCGAACGAGGACTCGACCACGGACAACATGGAGAGAGGCTCGCCAAGGGTACTGAAGGAGGACCCGAGAAACATGATGATGTACCCTAGCGAGCGGGACGAGCTGCAGCACCAGGTGCAGATACACTATCCGTCGGTGCCGATGGAGAACAGCAGCCGCAGGGACATCAGGATCATCGAGGAAGCGAAGCTGCACAATTCGCTGTCCCTGCGCAACAGTCACTACGAGAACGCCGAGCCGTCGTCGTTCTCGATTCCGAACCAACTTCCGCTCGAGTTGACGAAGAAAGCGGAGGAAAGAAAGTCCGCGGACACCGAGCAGGACTACACGAAGATCGAGGAGGACGTGGAGTCGAGGTCCTCTGGAGGCAGCGTGTCTCTAGTCAACGATGCCAAATCAGATTCACACCAAAGAACACAAGCTAGTCCAATGAATCTGAAGAAGGCTTTGACAGTATCGGAGAATGTAGGCGAGGACGCTCCTCTGGATCTCTCCATGGACGTCCTAGATCTCAGCAAGAAGACGAAGGAGAGCGAGGAGAACGGAGACTACTCGGCTCCACAGGACCAGTACGAGACGAGCCAGAAGGAGCTGTACAACGCCACCAGTCAGCTCTTGATCACCGAGGCTCTGTTGAAGGCTGGCCACGCGAACCCGCAGCCTTCTTCCCTGGAGGCGCTCTACGCGAACGCCCACCTGATCTACAGAAACTTTGGGTCGTTCCCCGCTGGTGTAGGAGCGGGAATCCTCCCATCGTATCTGTTCAATCCCCACGTGTTCGGCCAGGACTTCGCGATGAAGGAGAGGCTGCAGAAGGAGCTGGTCAGGGGACTGCAGCTGACTAGCGGCGGCACGTTGGTGGAGCCACCGATCGGGACCACCGGGTTCAACGCCTATCCCCAGGCCAGAGAGATGAACCCGCAGTCGGCGAACGATCAGCACGAGTACGCGAAGCTGATCTCGTCGAAGCTGGCCGCGAGCAACGCGCTGGCCGCGAGCAACGCGCTGGCCGCCAGCAGTGCGCTGGCCAATCGCGACAAACCGGAGAACCACATACCACCGTCGAACTCGGTGAAAATGGTGATCAAAAACGGTGTTCTGATGCCCAAACAAAAGCAGAGACGGTACAGGACCGAGAGACCGTTCACCTGCGAACACTGTTCCGCGAGGTTCACGTTGAGGAGCAACATGGAGCGACACATCAAGCAACAGCATCCTCAACACTGGAGCCAGAGACCCCGAGGAGGACACTCGACCAGAGGACGACCTCCATCCAGCCATCCGACCCCGATGCAGAATCCGGGACAATCATCGTCCCAGGCGGGCCCGGCGTACCCCAACATACTGCCGAAGGCGGGTCCATCGAGCAGCGAGTACTCCGGGAAACACCCGATCTCGGATCAGGTGAAATACGCGATCCTGGCGCAGCAGCTGAAGGCGAACAGGGTCGACGACAACGATTCCGAGGAGGAGCTGGTGATCGACGAGGGTCCACAGGACAAGGACCAAGAGTCTCAGAAGGAGAGGTGCACCAGCTTGCTGAGGGGCCAGTTGGAGGGGTCGGAGGTCGCCAAGGAGGCGAAAGAAGATGTCCAGGCGGGCAGTAAAGAGGACGGGACCAACTCGGACTCTATCAACAGCGACAACCTGAACGAGGACAAGTTGTCGGACGCGGAGCAGTCGCCGGAGGCCAGCGAGTTCAGCGAGAAGAGGACCGTCAAGGCTGAACAGGAGGAAGACAAGTCGGAGAAGACCGAGGACGGTGCTCCCGACTTGGCTAGTGTATCGGAACTGTTGGACAATGCCTCCCAACAGTACCAGCAGTTCCAGCCTCAGTATCTGAGCGACGAAGAGGGCCTGGTCGCGTCGAACAGCGACTGCTGCAACAATTCGGGCAGCGACGAGAAGTCGGACTCCGTGAACTCGATGAACTCCGAGAGTCCATCGAAAAAGAAAAAGAAGAAGAAAATGAAGAAGAAGTCCGCCTACTCGTCGGCCCCGAACCGCGTGATATGTCCGTACTGCGAGAGGCCATTCCCCTGGACATCGTCCCTCCGAAGACACATCCTGACCCACACCGGACAGAAGCCGTACCAGTGCGTGCACTGTTCGCTTCTGTTCACCACCAAATCGAACTGCGACCGCCACTTGCTGAGGAAGCACAAGGCCAACCCGAACAAGATCCGCAGGGTTCGCAACTCCTCCTCGCCGGACAGTCAAGCGGCGACAAGCAGTAACAACAACTCCTTCTCGATGAGGAACGTTCCCGAGAGGCCGTACAAGTGCAATCAGTGTCCCAGCTCGACCTTCTCCACTCTGGGCAACCTGAAGAAGCACCGCTCGACGAAGCACGCGCGTAAGATGAAGTCCAGGTCCGACACTCCATCCAGCGATCCCCAGAACAGTCCTGGATGCTCGAAACAGCACGACCAGACGGATTACGACAGCCAGTCGTCCAGCGTCTCCGACGGCATGGAGAACGCTTCCTCAGTGTCCGAAGTGCCGAAAGTGAACTCGAGCACTTTGCCATCCACCAGTGACGCAGCCAGGTCCAGAAGACCTTCGCCGAGATCGTCGCCCGGGCCGAGCGATGTCCCGTTCAAGTGCCACCTGTGCGACTGTGGGTTCTCCGACAGGCAGGATTGTCTGGAACACATCAAGGTGAACCACAAGAGGTCGTACGAGATGCTGGTGGCCAAGGGCGCCTTGGACATGGACATCGACACCGTGGAGGACCAACAACAACCGCCTCCCAATCAGCATCCCAGCGACGGCGAGGAGAAGAGGGGCCGATTTCCCGACTACAGCAACAGAAAGGTAGGAAACCGTTGTTGTTGTTGGTCAGATCGTCTATGGTAGAACTTCGTTTAATCGAATACAATCTTTAACCCTTTTAGTGCCGAAGGCCGATATATCGGCCGGCACCTTGTAGCGTTTTATTATTCTTATTGCGAGAGAACTCTATCTCAAAATAAATTTATAATACGTTATAAACGGTCTAATTTCATTACGAGAGAATTCAAATAAATAGTTTTTAACTTTCCCTTATATTCTATATGTTATATTACCTACAACAATTACCTGTTTCGGATGAGGTAATCCGTCCGGCGCCTACCATGTACCTTGGAGTTATTCTTTATGTTTGTTGTGCAATATTATTTATTTTCTTACAAAATATATTGGAAATGCAAAGTATGTACTCTGTAATAAACGGTCCGTACAAAGTTATGATACAAAGATGACTTTTCGTATGTGCAGTTACGTTTTGAAAGAGAGAACTTAATTTTTCTTTTCTTCATGATCACTCATACCTTTGTTATTTATGTAATTTTCAACGAATATAGAACAATTCGCGTCACTGTTTTATTCTCTATTTCGTCCTTAATATACTGCTTTTTGAATTATGTAAATATTGCTTTTCGTTTGAGTTTCATGAACCTTTTTCCAAACCCTGGTAAAACCGTGAAATTCTAGGTAGACACTTTTTTTTCGCCCGGCACTAAAAGGGTTAAATTATTAATATTTGATTAACATACCCAGACTATACATTCGTTTTTCAAAATCAAGTGATAAAGTTCGTGAAATTATGCCGAGGATGACCGAGGCACCCCATTTTAGCCAAACATTTGCTACAATCACAATTATTGGGGATCGTTGACTACTTACAATCTGTGTGGCGAACCTAATCTCTGCCTTAAATACCTAGATGTGGGCCTTGTTACCTGGTGACAATGCAAGAAGTTGATTAAAGTATAATTAAAAATCGCAAAGATGTGCAGTGTAAAATAAAGTCTCGTAACGCCCACTTACATTTACAAAGTAGTTCGAACTAGCTCCATGCCAAAACCGAGGTACGGACAAGCTTTAGGACAAGATCTACCTTTATGTCCCCTCGTGTCCCGTGGTATCAGTGTCTAAGCAACTTGTTCCGTAATAGATGTGTGATTGACGAAGAATCCCGGCGTGAGTTAAACGTTCTTCTTCCGACATTTTTAGGTGGTCTGTGCCTTCTGCATGAGGCGGTTCTGGTCGGCGGAGGACTTGCGTCGACACATGAGGACGCACACCGGCGAGAGGCCATTCTCCTGCGACATCTGCTGCAGGAGGTTCACCCTGAAGCACAGCATGCTGCGCCACAGGAAGAAGCACGAGTCGGTCGACTCGACGATGTACGTGGGCACCAGCGGGGACGAAGAGAACTCCCCAGCGCAGCCGCCAACCATTGCGCCGAGGAGCCAGCAACAACAGCCACCAGTCCTGGTGGCTAGCAACACAGGAAATCCTAGGATACAGGATAGACTGTCGTTGCCAAATGTGGCCCCGGTTGCAACAGGTGACGCAGCGCCCAGCGGACTCGCGCGTTTCAACCCCTACGAGAAGCTGACGACCTTGACCGGTAAGCTGGCCAGTGTTCCGCAAAACGCGAATTCCGAAGCCAGCGAGAGCACCGAGAACGACCTAATCTCGAATCTATTGGGGATTAGGGATAAGAACTTCATAGACAGAGTGCTCCAAGCGTCAGCGGACGACGCAGCGAAACTTCTCGGGGTGAAACACAATCACGAGTGAGAAACCGCAGTGACCGTGCAACGACATTTCACGATCGTGCCTTAGATGATTACCTCCTGGGAGAATGGTCGACCACAGCAATGGACTGATTTGCGACCGGAAATTTTAGTGTTCTAAGTTGTATATATATAGACGGAAATTGGATCGCGTGGTACCTCGATCCATCTTGCGCACATAGCTTTTAATTCGATGATAGCTTTATTTGGTATTTAGTACCAAATTTTAGTGTCTCATAATGCGGGACCCAGAACGGCACGGGGGAACGAGAGATCACCACCGGAAGTGGTGATCTTCCCAGCAGTCGGTGTCTTTCCCGTTCCTTCCGAGTACCACGTTATGAGACAGCAATTATACTGTTTAAAAGGAGTTTTGTATGATACCGTATTTGACCAGTGATGCGATTCAAATTTAGAGATAGGCTCTTGTACACTAAGATTGAATACTTTAAGTTGTATATGACATATTATAACGTTCCTTTATTACCAAATAAAAACCCTTAAAAGTTATGACGAATTGCAAAATGTAAAGATCATAGGAATAGGTCTATTCGTTAGTATTGAAATTATTAAAGGAAATGTTCAAAGCTTTTGAACACTATCGCGTTTCTAAAAAGAAAAAAAAATTTATAGAATTACTCGTCAATGTGCATTTGGGAAATGCAAAAAAAAATTCGAAAACGTGCTTGATGTCACACGTCTTAATTTTTAGATTAACGGGTTAATTACAAGTATTCGTTAGTTAGAATGTGCCAACAAGGGGAAGGGTACTGCTGTCGTTTTTGAAACGACAATATGTAAATAGTATAAAACCCCTTTTGGGTTTCTTCAGGATGGGCCTTCGTTTCTAAAATATTTGATATTTTAAGTTTTTAACGTACGAGCCGGATCATACTTCTGTGATCACCCGTGCCTCCCCCTTGTAAGTGCTGTTAGGTTTCGAATTTCATCACTGGTCTCGCGTTTCATGGGAAATCGCGTTTCATCCCCTAAAACGAAAACATCCTCTAACGCAGGCCTGCCTACGGTTGGGGCCCCTCAAACCCTCGGTTCCCCAACCATCCCCTTCTTCGTCACGTTCGCAGATACCTTGTGTCTTCAGGGTTATCGTCACCTCACCGAGAATTATTTCCCCGACAGTTTTACCAATAGTCATTTCACCCGTAAAACGAATACTGATTAAATAGACACTAATGGTTTGCATGTAAATATTGTCGGCGAAACTCGGTATCAACGAAACCATTTGTCGGGGGAATGACTGTCGGTGAGTGAAACGATTGTCGATGAAATAATTGTCGGCGAGGTGACGGTAACCCGTGTCTTCGTTGCCCCGTGGTTGTACCCCCCTGGCTACTCGCGAGTGTTATGTTTTGGATCTTTAGCTTAGGAGGGTATCGTACAACGAGACTTACCAGGCGGGTTCGCATTCCCGTCAAAGTGTCTCCCCTTCCACTGCTAAACGCGGCTAGATTCGACACTAGCGACCACCCTCTGCACGATGGGACGCGCAACGTTCTTCTCCCTCGCGCAGAGAGTCGTGAAACAGGGATTTAATAGTGGAAGGGGAGCCGATAACTATAGATACAACGGTGGGGTAATTAAAACTATTTTCCCCGCGATCCTCTCGATCTGCCCCCAGGTCTGCTCCTGCAATTTTAGTAGAAGGTTAATAACGATCGGCGAAAAGATTGAACCCGGTACCACGCAATCGAAATATTAGGAAACGATCGAATTCGGAATGACAGAACCACCGCTCCTATCATAGCGTAACTGGCCGACAACCGTAAGATCTCAATGGCATCCCTCCTCCATCGGCAATGTGCCTACATATCGTAATCGAAAGCCGCGGCAGTGTCGAATGGCGGCAATATAAAATTACGAGTGAATGACGTGTACATACTAATGTCAGCGCGCGTGTAAGTGATATATATATATATATATATGAACTGGGCGGTGTGGTACGCTCGAAAATTACAATTATCTCTTAATTCTGCGAGACGTAGACGTGCGAAACCGTAATACAGTGAGCCCGAAAACTGTTCGTACTGCGTAATTAGTACTATGTAATTACGATGTTGTTGTGCACGTGTCACAGCAACATATGCTTTAAAGTTGGGTCGACAGTGAAACGGTTCTAATACATTAACAAACAAAAATACTATGAAACTATGAAAAAAATTCCCAGTGAATTCAAATTTCTTTTCTTTTCTTTTCTTTTCTTTTCTTACTCTTTCATAAAAACAAGTAGTACAATAAAATTTCACGTAAGCTACATTCAAAGAACATCTCGTTTTCCGGATATATGGATATACGAATAATTGATCGTGTAGAATCACGCGTATCTTAATAGTCTTCTGTACTTGTTAAGGCTCATTAAATTCGACGCGTTTCGCAGCAAAGCAGACATGTGCAATTAACCAGAAGTTGAACTCATTGGGAATCCTGAACGGCAAGCCCAGTTCCTAACGAGTACGGCCTATCGTTGGTACGCTGGTCTATGTCATTTCGGTATTTCAAAACATCAGTATCTTTTTTTTTCTGTTAATGCTTTAAAAACGTTTCAGTGTCTACACGACAACATACGCATACAAGACACATTGAAATCCGTGTCCCATGTATCTCGGCCTCCCCTAGTTAGACTAAATTCGGACGACACTCCGTCTGCCTCGTCCGGGCCGTACTGAGAAAACCCAAAGACGCGTTTTACACAACGAATTAAGTTAGCCATATACGAACGTCTATTTATTGTTTGTACGTGCTTAGCGTCGCGATTCAATTGACACGATGAATGTCTCGACACATTGACTCGCGGAACGAGGTAACGAAATACTTAGAGCAATATAGAAAAGTTTATACATCATATATATATATGTATATGTATATGTATATGTATATATATATATACAATATAAGTATATACAAATGTACTAATCGATTTCTATTTCGTCGCGTACAGATACCGTTGTACATAGATAGCCTAATTGTTCACATTAATAAGTTTTCCGCGAAGTAACGGTTATTTAAATGCAATTACCAAATAGTCGAGCCACGGTTCGCTCGTCGACAGACATACGGATCGAACCGAGCCGATAAACAAATTTATATCTCCTAGTACATAATCTTGTTTCCATTTCTCTTTCACTCACCGTGTCTATCTCTCTACCTTTACCTCTATCTCTATCTCTGTTCTTCTTTGTTTTTGTGCAATCTCTTCGTTCACACCTGTGGAGTCCCTTTTCGCCCCTCATTGAAAACAGCAAGCGCGGTACCTTCTATATTTTGCCTCTGTGTCTTCTCCTACATCTCTAGCCATTTCCGGTTTACGTCTCTCTCTCCCTCTTTTTGAAACTCATTGTATTTATTCTTTTGTAACGGAAACGGATGCGCGCGAATCGACGTACGCTCGACAAATCTCGATCGTTCGAAACTTCTTCGGGGTGACTTTCGGTGCCCTGGTGAGACGAGAAGAACTCCCGCGGGAAGGGCACACAGGGTCGAGAAGAGTCCGTCGCCTAGGTCCACCGTTCATCCCCACCTCCGACGCTCCCGTAGTCCCAATACTTACGCGTTTACGTCACACACTAATTTCCTCTTCTACAGCGCCACGTATTCCCGAAGTTTCCGACGCGTTTCGTCTCTCTGTCGTGCGAACTCCGGTGCTGGCAGAGAGAGGGTAACTTCCTCCCCTCGGTTCGTGGTCCCTCCCCTCATCCGGCGACACTAGATACGCATGGCCGCTTTATAGTTTCGACAGGGGACCCTCTTCTCGTCTCACCACGATACCTCTCGATCGACTCGAACACCGTTCTAAGAGATATTTGTTGCGACTTACCATCGAACCTGTAACGAATGTGTGTACAAACGTTGTAACTTCCGCTTCGACCCAATAACAACGACCCCTGGCGCCGAAGTCAGGGTCACGTAGAAGCGATTCGATGTCGTGTATCGATCGCCGAAACCAAATACGAACCGTGCGAACCTGCGTTTTAATGTAAACAATGTATGTACGAAAAAATACATAATTCAGCAGTTGTGCTCGAATACAGAGACCGTTAAAAAGTACTTGTACGTTTTCATTTGTTCAACCGGTCTATCTATTAACGCGGTAGCGGAAGATTCTCTCTCTCTTTTCTTTTTTCTTATTTCGAAAGACGAATCAACTACATGCCCTTTTCAGCTCGTGGAAGATATATATATACACACTCCGGTAAGTTGACTTTGAATCGGTGTTTCTAGATCCCTCGCGAAACGTTATCGCGAATCGAGGAACCTACGCGGGAAGAGAATATAGTCACCTCCTCGAACTGGTAATTCTAGTTGCTCATTTGATTCGAGAGTACATTGATCTATACAACGGCGTTTGTAATGTTTTGCTGATGAATATTCGAGAAGAAAAAAATGCGAACGTTTCGGCGCGACTGTACATATTCAAATGGCTCCGACGGATTAGGAAAACGCTACTTCGAACGTACGTTCGACCGTTGATGCACCGCGACGCGTTGGCGAGATACGCGTGAAATAAAAAAAAAGTATAAAATATATACGAACCGATAAAGATCTATTTACAAAAATGGCGAGTGGTGTTTGAATCTTTGGAGTGACGTTTTTTCTTTTTTCTTGATTCGAGTTAAGAGAATTTAAGCTATGGAGTAATCATTGTAGCGCACGTGTACATGATTATGTTGTATCCTTGTTTAAACTTTGCCTATGAATAAGAATATACGATATCAAAGACATTAAACGTTGTTCGATCCATCACTACCCAAACAACCCGATCCAGTGTCGTTACCGTTTCAACGGAAACGAGTATAGGTACATGGAATTTTAAACAGCAGAAAGAATGAAAACAACTTAAAATTCAACTTACATTAGAGTTTAATTATAAATTAGCGAGCGACAAGCACCGCGGAGCCAAATTAAAAGGCGGGAGTGGATAACATTAGTCGCAGAGATCCCGTTTCCATGGTTTTATTTCCCGTCGAATGCTATAATATTTCACTAATAGTAACGTCCAGTAAATAATGTGAATTAAAGTAATAAATTATTATGAGCAACCAAGCGCGCATCGCTATGTACATATAAATATTACACGTTTCACTAATCTGCGTTCTACTGTAAAACACGCTATCGACTGAATAGCGTCGAATGCCGATATAAGAAAGACTCGCTTATATATCATTTTCATCTTATTCGAATTATCATTCATTTTTGTTGATGTTTGTAAACCATTTGCACTTCCGTTTTCCGAGTCGCTCACGCGGACATGTACATCGTCACAGTGAGCGAACATCGTCGTTATCTATTGCTTGGTTCGACGTTCGTTCCTGGAGGAGAGAGATCTGTATCGCTGTGTCGCGATTGTACAAACGTGTGCGTTTAACGAGAAAGAGACACTTAACTATCAAATGACCAAACAACATCGACGCTCGTACGGAGCTTTCTATTAAAAAGATCTCAATCTTAAACGTTCCAAGCTAGCAACGAGTATCTCAGTTAAAACATCATTATAGAACTTCCTTAATCGCTCCATTAATCATCGAACAACCTCCGGAAGTATTGGTCACAGTTTCAGAAAACACGAACAGTGTATATATATTTATCATATATATATTTATATGTTAATTAAACGCACTTAAACGTAATAAGAAACACGTGTACTCGCGGGTAACGATCGAATCAGATTAGAGCACTGGATTGCGAAGGAAATCATTGCTAGAACCACCCTCATTCTGAAGTTGTTTCTCTGAGCCTATTTTTATAAATGTTTTGGAAGTTTTCAAATAATGATATCACAACAGTTTCGCAGGTCTCTTCTCGATGTTCATTTCATTGAACGCCTCTTTCAGCTTATCATCAAAATGTCCAGGTTGTGCGTGGTGACTTTTTTAATGCTAGAAAGTTCGAATGAGGATTTTAGAGTGCTCCGGATCTCCTTGCGGCGAGAAACTATAGTGTATTACTCAGCTGACTATATCGTTACCGGCAAGTGCACATCTCTTCTCAGAGATCTACGCGGAATCCCTATCAACGTCTCATAAACGATCCTAAATAAATCATCTTAAGTGCATAACGTTAGACAATGTACTACGACAATGGAAAGAACCCATGATGTGCATGCATCTATGCGCAGGTCGGAAGTATGATACAACGTTAGTCGCTGAAGCACTGACCTTCGTGGCAAGAACTACGCTTGTACACACGCTCGAGTAATGGGGCAAGCGGACAAAACATGAAGCGACCACGAAATTACTACTACACATATGTACACGTATTGCGCAGCGTTCTCTGGCTTCTGACGATAAAAGCGGTTTACCGAACTTCTGTTACAATTCTCCGTGAACCTTTCTCTTTTCTTTCTTTCTTTTTTTTTTTCATGTACTGCGGTATCATTTTCCGTATAAACAAATCAGTAGCACTTTAGGCATTCTTCACATACAGATAACATCCATTCTATATGCACTCGTGGGTAAGTTGAACGTGGACTGAAAACTAAGGGGATCTTCCCGTTTCGGAGCTTGAAAACACGATCATTCGTCAGACTTCTTACAGAGGAACCGTTGAGAGTCGCAATTGTCTCGAAATCCACAACCCTTTTTTTTCGTTTATCCCTTCGAATTCTTGCGATCTGATTTAACGGGAGAATGGCTGCTCGAATTTTTAACATATACTTTCAAGCGTCCGAAACAGAAGGATCCCTCAACAAGAATATTAGGTCGTCAAGATCACCATATGTTAAAATCTTCATGCTACAGTATGTCGGACACTTGTAAATCAGGGTCCGGCTGGCTCACGCTCTCCGTCGAGAATTCCTCGAACGGCTCCAGTTGGTCCTTGATGTCTTGCTCGATCTTCACGGGGTTACTGCTCATGTCGCCGACAACTGGCTCGTTGCATCCTATGTTCGACGGGTTCAACGGATCCTCCTCCGTCTTTATGTCCTGGTTCATCATGAACGCCGGCTTCTTCGATTTCGCCTCCCGTTTGGCCACCTCCGTCCGCTCTCTCTCGTACATGAACGTCTTCCGTTTCCTCTTCATCGGTTTGCACACTTTCTTGTACAGGACGTTCATCTCCTTTATCCTGCTGGTCGGTATTGTCCAATCCATCTCCTTGGACGTCGTGTCGGAGTTTCGTGTCGGATCCATCGTGCTCTCGTACTCCATGATCTCCAGACCCAGCTTTTTCATCACGCTGACCATAATGTCGTCGATGTTGCCGTTGATGATCAAGTCCGCCTTCTTGTCCTAAAATCAAGACATTGTTTTCTAGTCGAACGCGCCGATTCTTCGGGTAACGAACATCGAATAACTTACATAGGAACAACCTTACATTATTAATCTATCGGTTAGTACATTCAGTGGGTGCGAGGGGATTACGATTAATTACGTAATATGTTATCTTACATGTTTCGTGGGTTGTAGATTACATATAACTAGCCGGCCTCCATACTTTTTGGTGTACAGAGGCAGATTACCGCTGGGAATAATTTGTAACGTCGTCCCCAGACATATACTCAAGTCGGCCACACTGTAATTGTATTTTTCTCAAGTTAGTTTTACTCCGGACGGCGTTACCCGGTACCGTGGTAAATGAAATATAATTGTCAACTGAAACCTGAGGGACACCGAGATAGGATTTTCTGATCAACGAAAGCTTTCCAAAATATTTTTTTTTTTTTGCGCATACTTGCGTAGATGTATCGAAATTTTGAAACATCTAACACTGTACTTCAACAACCGTGAAACATTTAGGCGCTCTTCTTTTCATCTGTACGCAAAAAAAAAGATCAAATTTTTAGCGAATTAACAAAGAAGCAGTCACGTTTCCACATGACTACACTGTGTTTCTCTTGCCGATATGATTTTCGTGAATTTTCTTCTTGTCAAAATTTGCGCAACGCCTCCAGATTTCCACCTTTTGTGTTTAAATGTACAACATGGAACATAACGTACGAGTAAATCAACACTTTTTATCAACATGGATACGTTAAATTACCTAGAGTGCAGATCAGACAGGGTCAGATCGCTGTCTGGCAAGTTGTGTTCCCAATCGAGAATGGTGTCGTGCATGCGGCCACGACAAGGACGACCGCCTATCTGTTCTGATCTACAAACAGTGTCTAATGATTTCTTGCCCACGCTTTTCGTTGCAAAATTCCGAATGAATTGTCTGAAACGAAAACACTGTGTTACTTTCCCCCTTGTAAACGCTGTGCGTAATCTCCAAGGCAAGATAATAACCTGCCACATTTGTCGCATTGTTCCGTAAACATATTTCCATGCAACTCCGCGAGGTGCTGTCTCTGCACTCCTGACCGTAGATGCAAACCATCGATATTCTGACTTATGATGAACTTTACTTTTTCTACAATAGAACGATATTGGTTGGTATTAGTTTGAATTTGGTATTGCCGGTGCATGACTGTTCCGGGTCGTTATACTCACTGGCCTCCACTAATTTTTTCAATGCCATGTGTGTCTTGGTGGGTATCGCTTCATCGAAGGAGATGCTCATTGTAGGTTTTAAACCTTTCTGTTCTAATGTCCATACTCCGTTTGTACCTCTAAAATATTAAACATTGACCATGCAAATGATAATTACAGATTTCAAGCGTACTAAGCTACTCTATCTTGCGCATAGAAAAATTTTTCAATAAATTCAGGATAATTTTATGGTCTCTAAAATTCATTTTTACTGTGCTGCAATTACGTATTCTGAGTTTAAATGGGATTCGAAGAATCTGGAATAAATATGAATTTTTCAATCCTGGTTTGATTGAATGGATCGATTTAATTTCGAGAGATATTTTTGGGCGTTGATTTATTAAAGACTCATTAATAATACGAGGCGATAAATAAAGATCCAACCTTTCAGTCTTTTTATTTGAAAAAAAAAAGAGGGAGAAAATGATTTTCGCCTGGAATCCGGCGAGAGATCGTGCGCGTATGTGTGTGTGTGCGTGTGTGTGCCTGTGAATTCATGATCGTTTCGGGACGGATGATCGTCACCAAAGCTGCGCACAACAATGGTGGACACTGGGACCGAAACGGATTCCGGTTGTTTCTTCGCGGCTCCCGTTCCCGCTTGATTAATTTAAAAGAATTGACCGGTGGCGCTTTCGGGCGCACAACAGATCGGGATATGATGGGCCATCGGTGCGGCGGCGGGAGGGGATGGAAATACATAGAAGTAGGGTGGGGATTCGAGCGAAAAATTACAAATGATAATCACCGAAAATCCGGAATGCCCGCAGCAGTGCTGATGCCGGCGCCGGTGTGAACAACGACGTGACGCGCCGCTTTTATCCAATCGGCGAGTAGGCCGCATTTCAGTCGTAACGCCTCGACGCTGTCGTATCGCTGAAAACAACGAACGAATTAAAAAAAAACCGAGCCGAAAAAAAAAGACACAGATCGAGGAACTGCGCGCGGTGGGAGAACGAGGGAAAACGGGGACGAGACGAAGACGGGAGAGAGACTCGACGAAACAACAAAGGGTCAAAGTTGAAAGGGTCGCGCGGATGACCGATAGACTCCCGCCAAACGATCAGTAACAATGGAGTTTTTTTTACCTCTTCGAGACCCAGCACTCCTTTGTTTTCGTAGTGCGAGAGCCCGTCCGCGTAGCTGCATGACATTTTGCCTCGGTGTTCGACGACGCACAGAATATTCGACCCGAAACCGTGAAAGCCCGCTGCGACGCTTACAATGGTTCTCTCGATCCGGTTTTTTTTTCCTCTAGCAGTAACCAGCAGTAACCAGCATCCCGACGCCGATATCACTCGGCTCTCATGTGCCTGTACCCGCGCGCGCGACACGTAAACAATTTGTAAGTTAATGACCGCGTGCTGTTATGTTTATACGCTACGAATGACGATAAGTGATAGGAAACTCGAGATCCACCGAGAACGCATTCTCTGTTTTATAGACTGCACTGCATGCAATGAAATGGCACTTGAACAGAAAGAAGATAATAAACGTGCGGCGCGTGCGCATTCGGCGAACCCGGAACTGGCGGATTTAGCGTTGCAGACGCTTGAGTTTCTCGCGTCCATTCAATTCATGCCGCGGCCAGTCAGCGCCACCCACAGCCACCCTGGCTCACTAGATCGACTCGGCGGAATATTCGAAAACGGAACTCCTACTCCCCTTCCCGGGCCGCCCTTCTGATTGTTGACGAATTGTCGAGTAAAGCGCGCGCTTTCGTTACAGCTTCTTTCATCCTTCTATCGATTACCAGCTGGCTGCGTGTAGCGTTTTAAATGTTATGGCGCGCTCTGGAAACTTTCGCGTTTCCATATTCGTGCGGAATGTCGTAGTATTCCAATGATATTGAGCTCGAACAACATTAAATATGCACAAATGTATCTTAATTGCAGTACGTAGCTTCGCGTGTAGTACTATTTTAAAGAGACAGGAATTCTGCAGGTGCCCCTGCGCTCCCCTGCGTTCGCAGCGCTATCGACCAACTATGCATTGTGCGGGCAAGTCTGCACACGACAGGTGTGCACCGAAAACTTGTCAGTTCCCCGGAGTTGTCAGGGTGAACGGACCCGCTGGGAACTCCCAGATGTGCCGGGGGTTCAGCCCCTGGCACCCCCAAAGGGACTTTTGCAGATTCGTGGGGTCGTGGACCTTGGTGGACCTTGCCTTCCATGGACCCTACCACACCTTTGACTCCTCTCGTCCTTGAACCCATACCATCTTTGGAACCTTCCCCTCCTCGAATCCTTGACCCCCTGGACGCCTCCCTTTCCGAAAACCCCTTCTTTCGCTGGACCCTTACACTCCCTGGACCCTACCCCTCCATGGAGCCTTGACCTCCCAGGTCCCCTTCCTTCTCTGGACCTTTCTTTTTACTGAACCCTTACCCCCCCAGACCCTTTCTCCTTTCTGAATCTCTCCCATTCCTGGTGCTTTACCTTCTCTGGACCCTTGTACAGTCGGCTGTAACACAAAATCATCCATGTGTGAGACAAAAAAATATCCCGGGACCAGCGCCTATTCCCATACCTAAACCGCGATGTTAGATCTATTTTTGTTTTTGTCTATGCTCTAATCTGCAATGGAAATCGAGCTCGTATCAACTTACGGTAAGTTTATAAACAGCAATTTGATAACCTGCTTACCAACTGACGATTCGTGGATCCATTACAGCTTCCAACTCCAACCACGAGATGGTCATACGTATTTCGCAAATGGAAGCGTGCATGGTGTCACCGAAGTTAACCCCCAATTTTTATAATAGAAACGGAGTTTTATCATTGTAATTGTCCCTTGAGATTTTAGAAGTCACAGGGCTTCTGTAACATATAATCATGACTCGAATTAAAATAGGTAAATAATATCTTAAGCAGTATTTATTTAAATAAATATTTCACATTCATGTACAACTTCACTTTTAGAGTATGAACAGAGCAAGGAGGAACGGATGATGATGACAATTGGTGAAATTATACAAGAATTGCTGAGGGCGCACGCAGCGAATAGGGATGTGGACCTAAACAAATTGAAAACTCGAATATCTTCCAAGAATGGTTTGCAGACGTCGCCTAGATTGGTTGACATTATTGCTGCTGTGCCTGCGGAAGCAAAGAGTATACTATTGCCAAAATTGAAAGCTAAACCTATTCGAACTGCTAGCGGAGTTAGTACTTTAAAAGATGAAATCTTGTGTAGCAGATTATCACGAAAGGTAGATTGAGTCGGTTGGTTCTTGCAGATAGCTGTTGTGGCTGTAATGTGCAAACCGCACAGATGTCCTCATATTAATATGACAGGGAACATCTGTGTATATTGTCCTGGTGGTCCTGACTCTGATTTTGAGTACTCAACACAATCGTACACTGGTTACGAGCCTACTTCCATGAGGGCGATTCGTGCAAGGTATAATCCATTACTGCAAACAAGGCATCGTATTGAACAGGTGAATGTGAAATTCTACAAGCAACACCTCTACAAGTACTAACACCAAATTTCGTTACAGTTAAAACAATTAGGACACAATGTAGATAAGATTGAATTTATTGTCATGGGCGGAACATTTATGTCTCTGCCAGAAGATTATAGAGACTACTTCATTCGAAATTTACACGATGCATTATCTGGACACGTTAGCAGCAATGTTGCAGAAGCAGTGAAATACTCCGAAAGGAGTCGAACTAAGTGTATAGGTATTACTATAGAAACTCGACCCGATTATTGCCTGAAGAAACATCTGTCGGACATGTTAAACTACGGGTATGTATCAAAGTTATACCACAGAAAGAAATGATCAGGCAATGTATTTCGAAAATATGATTGTTACAGATGTACCCGCTTGGAGATTGGTGTACAATCTGTGTACGAAGATGTAGCACGCGATACCAACAGAGGACACACAGTGCGCGCGGTGTGCGAGAGCTTCCAGATGTCGAAAGACGCTGGCTTTAAAGTAATAGCACACATGATGCCAGATTTACCGAATGTAGATATGGAGAGAGACATCAACCAATTTATCGTGAGTCGCATTTTTGTGTAATCTTCGATTCTTTTCTTTTTGAATCTTTTTTAAGGTTCCCCCGTTTTCAGGAATTTTTCGCAAACCCAGCGTTCAGAGCGGACGGTCTAAAGATTTATCCAACACTGGTCATTCGTGGTACAGGACTGTACGAGCTTTGGAAAACTGGAAGGTACAAAAGCTACCCGCCCAGTGATCTGATAGATCTTATAGCTCGCATATTGGCACTCATTCCGCCTTGGACCCGCGTCTATCGTGTACAGAGAGACATACCGATGCCTTTAGTCAGGTATGAATATATCCAGTACAGTTCGCCAATATTTAATTTGTGAAATTAAAGTAATCATTTAATACGTAGTTCAGGTGTAGAACGCGGAAATTTACGTGAACTGGCGCTGGCAAGAATGAAGGACTGGGGAACCGACTGTCGAGACGTGAGAACCCGGGAAGTGGGTATCCAAGAAATTCACCATCAGGTGCAACCCTACGAAGTAGAGCTCATTCGCCGTGACTATGTCGCTAACGGTGGCTGGGAAACGTTCCTGTCGTACGAAGATCCTACACAGGATATTTTGGTCGGTCTGCTAAGATTGAGAAAGTGCTCCAGCGAAACCTTCAGGTGAATCATCAATTGAAAGTGTTATTTAATGATACTAGTAATTATTTATATTTTACAGGCCAGAACTTAAAAGCAGGTGCTCGATTGTGAGAGAACTTCACGTGTACGGTAGTGTAGTCCCTGTAAACGCTCGGGACCCTACTAAGTTTCAACATCAAGGATTCGGTATGCTTTTGATGGAAGAGGCGGAGCGAATTGCGAGAGAGGAACATCAATCTGAAAAGATCGCTGTCATCTCTGGTATAAAAATAACTATACTCAGTCCCACGGGACGAGTCAGCGTAGATAAACAAAATACCAGCATGCGTCCTTTGCTAACTATCTGAGAAATGTAACTTCAACTCTGTTGCACTGGCATTTGTTTACCTTCGCTAACTCGACTCGTTGGGCGAAGTAGAGATCGTATAGATACTCCATTAGCTAGTCAGCTATGTATTAAAATCTTTTCTTAGGTGTCGGGACGAGGAACTACTACAGAAAAATGGGCTACGAACTCGATGGCCCGTACATGTCTAAAATGTTAATAGATTGCAAATAAAATTGTACAATGGAATTGCGTGTAATTATTTAAACGGATTTTTATTTCTTGAAACCGTTCAAAAATATCGTTTTCTAAATTGCAACTATTTTCAGACAGAAGTCCTATTCTGAACTCACTAAAATTGTTATGAAAAGAAATAAATGTCTATGTGACCCCTGTAGTCGGGATTGAGACAGACAATCTTTATTTTGCCATAAAAATCCGCAGTCTAGTGATTAGTGTTCAATGCACTTTTGTTATTCGCAGGAAAGGCTATAAATTGATTGGAGAGTAAACTGGTAAGGTTCATAGAAAATCGTTCGGAAATTAGCGCGATATAAATCTGGTTTTTTCGAATCGTTTTGATAGAAAAAAGACAAAGGAGCATCGATAATTGCGATTTATCGAAGGTGGGCAATTCGATCGCTCGATCGGTTGATAAAGGAAGAGCCATGGTGTCCCCCACCTTTCCTTGCGCCACCTGCTGTCACGAGCCGGAGAGAGTAAACAAAAGCGAGTCACATTCGTGACACCGCTGTCGATCAGTGAACGTTGTTGCTCGCGCTTGAACGGTTCCTGTTTTGTGATGTGTGTTGTTTCAAATACGTCTCGGTCACGGACGCGCGATTCGGCAGGGGCGAATTACCGCGTGTGTGCTGCAGCGTCTGACATTTTCGCCACCGGGACGACGATGTCGAGCAAGGAATGGGTCGGTGAACGCTAGAGGACATTTTGGGGCGAATCAAGGCGGCTCCTTGACAGAAGAAAACGGGCGACGAAGTGTCCTGGCGCCAAACCGTGTCAAGGTAAGCGAATCATTTCCATCGGGAAACGCCGATTCGTATTTAGGTTAGGTTCCCTCGGCCGCGACTCGTTGCACTCGAGATCCTCTATCCTCGCGATATATCTCGCTCCTCGAGAAGAGAGCTCCTTGACCGGCGATTTTGAAATTTCGCTTCGGGTCTGCCGTCGACGGGACGCGATGGCGTTCGATTGACAGTAAACGGTTCGGTTGTGAAACTCGATGTTTTCGGTGGTTGCACAGTGCACGATTTTCGAACGCGTGCACTGCACAACGCTATCCGTGTTATGTAAACAAAAAGAGAAACCTCCTCCGACATTTACGATCGCGGTGCACGTAATCCTGCGTCGTAACTGGTTCTGACATGTTCCTCTCGCAGTTCCTTGATTTGTCGAGGTGGTTTGACCTTGTCGGTGCATTCGCACTTCAATACGCTTCCCCGTAAACACAAAAATTGTCGACAGTGAGAATGCAATTAACATTTCTCGACCGGGTCGGTATTCGGAATCAAATTGATCCTACACACGCTGGCTTTGCCAACGTAACCTCGGTTATGTTTCGTTGAGCCAGCGAAATTTCACATCGGATATAATTGTCTTGTTTTGCTGTGTTTTGTCAGCAAGTTTGATCAAGGCATACGAAGTCATTGAAATCTAACACAGTAGAGATATGATAATAAGTGATATTCGTTAATCTCTATTTCAAGAATAATGATAAAATCTTTTATCATAGAACTGATGTTTCTATAATTAATTCCTGTGTGGATTTCTATGAAGCGTTATCCGCCAAACAATCTGCGATTGAGCGATAAAATGGATATCGGAAAAGGTTCGAATTTCCAAGGACTTCGTCCGAGGATCGTCCACGGTGTTTCGCTCGGCGTCGCCGCGCAAATTGAAAATGCACCCGAACAAAATCGCGCGTTATATCACGGCTCGATTGGACAAAATCCAGAGCAACAAATTATCGGCGGGTTGCGCAATTCTAATTGCCGATCGAAAATTACGATAATCGGCGTGTTCGCACACGATACCCATCGGGACAACCCGTCGCGTCCTCCCTCGTGTGTACCGTGGCGAGTCCTCGCGGTTATTCGCGCGCGGGTGCACGCCTCCCTCTGTTTCGCGATCATTTTGGCTCGGCGCTCGCGATATATTCGCAAAGTGGCCGCGAGTCATGAATTCGTCTCTGACCGGCCAATTGGATGACTCGCGATCTATAGTAAATATCCGGCTACTATTATTAAGTTTGTCCTTAACGATCGTTACGGGTATCGTCTCGCAACCATTAGCTCCCGTCGCACGAATGGCACCGGAGCGGTTCGCGGATTTCGCGAAGTTGTCGGGTCGTGATCTTGTGACCGGTTGTGTGTGTTCGCGTCACTCGTGCTAAGTGCCCCCCAGGATTCCCCGTGTACAAAACCTAGGGAATAGCCGATTATCCTGACTTCGATCCAGCATCGCAAACTGTCCCGGTGAGCTAAAGTTCGGACGCCAAAATAGTATCAGAATCGTGCGGCGGTCACCGGTGATAGACGATGGTATATAACGGGTTTTTCAGTAAGAACTTAACAACTTTAAGTTAAAAAAAAACACACAGAATAATTGAAATATCGCGCTGAAATTTATTAGAGTTGTAGTACACATTTTTATTGAATCATGTGTGGAATTCGATGTCGTTCGTATGACCTCCACGGTCACGGCGGCAGCATTCGATTCTTTGTATCCAATTTTCAACCACTCTCCCACACATCGGTTATTGCGACCAAAAATCGAAGTTAATGCTCGTAACGTTGCGACTATCGATTCGGACTTTCGGTAGTAACATTTGACGATTTCCAACCGTTGTTCGTTTGTAAACTTCACCGTATTAAACATAAAAATGTAAACCTTCACGAACTATTTTACATTCAGAAATCATAAAAACGTTTTAGGTTATGTTCGATATTTTAAAACAAAAATGTTATGTTTCTATTGAAAAACCCTTTAGTACATTATTTTGCGACGGTCACCGGTGACCGACACCTTCAAACAATGTTCACGGTAAACACCGATGGAGAGTGGTAAAATTCGATGTATATCGTAAGCGAGGATGATGTATGGTACATTACTTCGCGACGGTCACCGGTGACCGACACTCAATTTCATAATAATCGGCTCTGTATCGTAGAAATCTATCCACCCCGTGACGGGCATCGGTGTGCGATAAATGGTTCCTTCGATTCGTGCCGGTCACCGGTGACCGGTACGCCGGTCAAGGAAACAGGATCC
>CM052139.1:3222040-3250345 GCA_028454255.1 Halictus ligatus | reverse complement strand
TTCACGAATTGAATGGGCGCATGATGTCGGACGTCGCTTGATCATCGTGATAGTTCGCTACACCTAATACACTTGTTATACTTAACGATTGTGATAGGGTTCTCGGAACTGTTAATGATCGGCGGACGACATACTCTTCCATCGTAAATTTATTTCAATTCGTTTCTCAAGTTTTGGATTTGTGGGCAACGATCAAAAAATTACTTTTGAAAAACTGTTACGAAAAAAAAAGAAGAAATAAAACGTCATCTTAATGTTTCACTTCATTCGAAGACCACTGTTACGTTTACTGTATCTCGAAAATATGAGCTAAACGGAATAGTTTAGGTCCTGAAAGACCGACGCCGCACAATGGGCAAATTTGGACATAATCGGACTCAAAATCATGGAACTGTCTATAGGAATGAGGCATAGCGATGAAAACTTTGTAGAACATGGGAAAAATAGGGCGATTGTGGTACGAACGTTTTTTAACTTTCAGAAAATTCGTTAAAAATTCTTTGTAACATGCTATACATCATTTCCCATAGATTTTTTCACGCTGATTTCAAATCTGGTCTCAAAAATTGTCTGCGGCCTCAGGATTTTGCAAAAAATAGATTTTTGTGACAAAAACTAATGAAATCATTTTTCCCATATTCTACGAAGTTTGAGCTTTAATTTAAAAAAAATGTTGAATCCGATTTTGTCCAAATTGACCACTGTGCGTCGCCTGAACGGAAAATTCGATGTCGGTCCCTGGGGACCGACGTAGCGGTTTTCCGACTCTGGCGTCCGGACACTGCATTTTCGAGCATTTTTTAATGAAAATTTCTACAAAAAGAAATAGAAGGGTTTTCGATACTTACGTTCATCTGTTTCGCCAGCAAAACAAGGACGCTTCTGCTAAAAGTTTGGTCGGAACCGGGGACTAACAGTCGGTGAATACTTTTCAAAATATCGGGCAAAGCGCCTGATCTAGAGGAGATGCATGTTGTAGCGAAGTCCTCCATCGTGAATCGGTCGTAGTTTTTGGGCGATACGACATATACTGCGAAATTATGGTACAAATCGTTAACTTGCCCGACGTACTGATCGATCTGGCTTAATTTATGATCGAGGCTCTCTTGCAACGGTAGATCGACTAACAGTTTCGCTCTAATCATGTCGACGTGCAATCCCATTTTCTGCTGAAACTCGTCGATCTTATTCGACACTAACGATATACGGTTCCTCAACTCTCTCTCCATTCTATAAACGAACGGGTACATGTGATCCTGGTCGCCAGGATTTTTCGGTTGTATCATTTGCCACGATTCGAGAGCTTCTTCGATAGTCTCGCGACCGAATCTCAACATATCCTTTATGTCGATGACGGTCGTCAAGTCGAAACCGCGCGCGGATGGCTCGAAGCCGATTATCAAGCAGAACAGAAGAATCTTCGTTTTCACCGCGGCCATTTTCACCGAGTCTGTCCGAAACTCCCCAGGGAAATGAATTTCGGGTAGAAAAGTTCACGGGAAATATTCGCACATGTGTCACTGTTCGAACTCTCTTCGTGTCTGGTTTCTTCTCTTGCCGCGATTGCGCTGTTAATCGTTCACGAATTTGAAATGTCTACGGACGAGTCATCAGGCAAATGAAGGTGCCATTTCAAACTACATGGAAATGTATAGAATACGTTCCGCGTGCTAGGGTTCTGCTCAACTCATCTGAAACTGAGGATCTTCTCCTCCCGTCCATTGATGACAGAATTGTTACAACCTGACAACGCTGCGTTAGGATACCACCATCGTGTCACAGGATTGGTCGGTTCGGAGGGGGAACTGACGTGATCCCACGAATCAGCTTCGAAGCATGAAAGAACGCCAGTCAGATGTTTCAGATATCATTATTGTGTTTGACGAAATGCAATACTTTCTTTACAGTTGGCCGTACCGAGCGTGCTTTCTTACGGAAAAGGAAACTCGCTGTCTGAACACTCTCTTGCTATTGTATCGCATAAATGTTATTCACAATAAAATGTTCCTTTCACACTGAGCTTTTCCGCTCCATTAACGACCCTGAAATAGCTTCTAATTACATCGTACCAATTTCCTTGCTCCTATTCGATCGTTTCGAAAGGATTGAAAAATTCTCGAATGAAACAGAAGCGAAAATTATGTCTGTTCCGTCGAACTCGTGATTCAATTTTTGAAAGTACCGTTAGCTCTCCTTTTATGAGTCATGCATACCACACAAGACGATGGCTTTTTGTAGCTACAAATTGGGACAGTACAATTTGTAGGTAGAACAATTATGCTTCATAAAAATACCTTTATCTTGACATTTTTTCCCACGTTTATATGTAACACCATGATTTTTCGTTTAGGTTGCTTTTTATGAAATCTGGAATGGCTTATGGGTTCGTAATGGACTTCAAATAAAAGGACAAGCCATGACTTATATACAATGCAATTTTTGCAATTCAATGGTCGACGCGGATCTCTATCTCCTGCAAGTGTGCGCAACAAAATTGCAGCCGGACGTCTTTATGAAAACTGTTATCGAAAAGTAATTATTTCGATTTATCCTTGCTTTGTTGCTATTTCTTCAGATAGAACATGGAAAATAATCACTCTGTTCGTTTAGGTTTCATGTGAGGGAATGGATGAGTCTCTGTTTGTATCATACACGTCAAAACGAATACATGGAAGGAGAGAAAAATACTCCCATGTTGGAAAGTTGCTTAACGTTTTTGGCTACCTTGGTAAACGTTCGAACAAACCTGGGTAAATTTTTCACAATTCGTTTTGTATTTAATAATTGAACTTTATTTTCAAGTTATTCCATAATTCTTTAAAGTCTACAGCCCACGGCTAAGGATTTTTTACAATTCATCTCCAGTAACGCAATTTACACAATATTTCTGCAGGTTTACCCGATAACGAAATGTCGGGCTTGGAAATGGTTACCTTGCTGTGCATGGGAGACAAGACTCACAGTCAGTTAATGGAGTTAATGCCAGAGCGTTGCGGTACCCCGCAAAACAGAGACTTTGAATTCATTTTGGCTGACGTATGTTTTGCTCGCATTATTTATAGAAGCATCCATAAGCATTTCTTGAACTATCGTATAATATATTTTACAGACAGCGCAATACAAGGCACCGAATCTTGAAGCCAGTGGAAATATGCAGCAGGGGATGTATGGCCCGAAACCACACGTGTGGGATGAATTATTTGATCCTCTACACGTTTTATTGAGAGCAGTGCATAGGAAAGACTTTCAGATATCGATGGATCGTTTCACTGAATAGTATGCTTACCTTCTCAATTAATCATATTTTATTTAACGTCTATTTCTGCTACTTTTACACACTGATGTTTATTACATTGTTACAAATGTTTCAGTGTGAAGCAATCAGGAAAACTGAAAAACAGTGCGACACCGTGGCCACCATTTAGACATCCGGCTCCTGTTTCATTCGATTACGACGATCCGCGGATCGCCTTACGCACCAAAGTTTTTCACGCTATGATTTTAATCATTCTTTACAAGACTGTATACGGTCATAGCATATCTGAACACGTAATGGCATTGACGATTTACTTATTAGAAATGGCAGTAATCACTGCCGAAATACCTGACAAATCTGTAAGTACATAGAATGAGGGATACATCAATCCTATAGACATTATGACGAATGACATTCGCACGGTCGTTGGCGGGTGTTCCTAGACCCAGAAATTTTTTAAAAATAGTGTGCTCTAGTATATATCACAAAATAAATAAATTAAATAACCATTTTTACGTAAATATTAGTCCGCGTAACATTTTTACCGATGACCATGCGAGTGTTGATTGAAACAATTGTAATCGCGTAATAACTACGTATTGTTCGTTCCGAATTAGACAAACCGCGTGTGTCACTATACCAGCGAAGGAACATCTCGTGTGATAAAGGATATGGATCTGGAAAGTTTTTATGAGATTGATAATTTATCCGAAAATCTAAGGACCGTGGTACCACGCGTGATCAAAATGCAAGAATCAGAGTCAGAAAGTTCGGAAAGTAAGCACAACAATTAGCTAACTGTTCTCTTTTCTACTTTCCTTTTTCAATTCTCTATGCTTTGGAAACAATCGCTTTAAACATCTTTTCTTTTAGGCGAACTAGAGTATGATATTCAAGATGAAATGACTGATGTTGCAGCTTCGCTTATGCTAAACGATGGGACAGACGAAAGCTGCTTGGAAACTCTAAGTCTACCATCCTTACCCTCTCTACCAGCCTTACCAGCAGCAGATGGTAAGCGATTTTTCGATGTATTTGTTAACGATATGGAATATGTTAGCTAAGAGAAATAAATTTCGAATCACTTACTCGGTTTAAAAATAGGCAGAAAATTTTATATGTGTATGTATGCCTTGAGAATGAATTTCTAGTATTATCAAATATATTTTCTACATCCTCATTAGTCACTTTCATAAGTTTGTATATAAGTTAAGACGCACCCTGGATATAATTCGATTTCAAAAAGTGGATGTTTCGATATCGATTAAGTAGTAATATCGTGTAGTGCAATATGTAATGACATTAGTTTTGTTTCTCCTTTTATTATGTGTAGCCCAAGTTCATATGACTATTGTACCTGAAGACGGAATTGTTGCTATATCAGATGTTAACAGTGAAGATGATATGATAACTACACAAAGAGCTCTGCCACCATCCACTGAAGAGTCCATGGCCCTTGCCCTTGAACCACCTCCTTCACCAAACAGTATGTTGCTCTTAGTTTTTCCACTTAACCGTAGCTGTATCCTTAATGCTGATTTGATCAGGCCTTTTTTTCTGGTGGAACATAACTATATGCATTACACAATGCAAACAATAGAAATGAGAAAAACTTGGCTCTGCTTAACACAGCTAACAGAAGCGAACTTGTGGATTATTCTTTCTAGAAAGAAAGCACTGAATACTGTAAAACATTAGGTTGTTGCATGCGAAATGTCCGATTTTAGAATGCAAATGTTATAAACCGTTTTCACCGTTGATTACTAGACAGTGGATTTTATGCATTTATGATATTTCACATGAAACCACCTAATTGTCCATAGTATAGTTCGAGAGATATGTGCTAATATATTGTATTTAGTGTTCACTCGACTAGCATGCGTTTAAAAAAGGAAAGATTACAAGTCGACCTATATCTTAATATAATTTTTTTTTTAACTGCACGTAGATATGGTCGGTGGCCGACCAGCATTGCCACCAGCACCTCAACGACCTGCTGTTATGGCTGGTAACGAAATAGTTACTGCCCAAAGAGTTTACCCAAGTCTAAGCACATCAGCCATGGAAATTGTTCCATCAACATCGAATTCTCATAAGCACTTAAAGAGGAGAGAGCCTGTGGTAAAAAAAAATTCAAATTCGATCCTATCCGCATGAAAATCATTTTTATAAAATTCCTTCCTTACCGTCAATCGATCTTTCTTTCGTTGCAGAGAGGACAACCAAAGACAGTAAAAATAGGCGAAAGCATAATTTCCTTGTTATTAAAATTACACTCTCAATTGTCGGGTGTACCGGATAGTTACAGCCTCGAGCAGTGTACAATGTCCGATAACGAACCTAGTAGTAGTTCAGCAACCCCACCAAAGGAGTCGAGAATCGGCGACGGGCCGTTCTTCATCTCGCAGCTACTTAATAAAATAGCGAACTTAGATCCTATGTGCAAGGAGGCTATCATCGAAACGAAGAACAAGATGTGGCCGCTCACGCAGACATGCGAGGACGAACAACGGGAGAAAGAACGCCGCGAGAAAGAGGAAAGACGAAGGCGAGCAAAGGAGAGGCAACAGAAGGTGATGGCCGAATTTGCCAATAAACAAAAGCAGTTCATGGAGAAGGCACTGAAAACAGGTACAATCGACGTCGAAGTAAAATCAAAATTGAGCTCACCGCAGCAGGAAGAGTGTACCTCCATTTTAAAAGAACACAATTTATTGATTTATTGTTTCTTCATTAACACTAGATTTACGGGACCCGTCGAAATGACGGATTCTAATATTTTTAAATTGCGAATATTGAGATTGCAAAAATGCATCCACGAGTAATTATTTAACAAATTGATTTCTTTGGGTATGTATTATTAAAAGGATGGCTACAAACCTTGATAGATACATTCATGTTATTTTTATAAAGTAATATAAAATAGTCATTTTTAGTGCTCCTTAAACCTAGTGTTAATCAAATATGGGAGAAATATGTTGAAATTTTTTGTGGACATCGAAAATGATAAAATTAGATTATTTTTAAGCCTGCTTGTCATCACTGGTAACGGGTGCAGGTCCAAAATGTACAATAAATTTGTTTGCTTTTTTGTTATCGGACTTGCACTAAACGATATAGAATTTTTTACATATGTTACACGTCGTAACCGAAAAAAACGAACTTTCGAAAATGAATGTCCGATCTCATATGTCCACAATTCTCAAAAAGAAAAGATCAAAGTGTTCAAGCTACGGTATTTGTTTCTAACTTTCAGACGATGGAGATGGAATATGTAGTATGGACGGAATTGAAGAGGACAATGCAAACAAATTAACCAGCAAAAAGGAATATGATTGCGTAATTTGTAATCAAACTACTCCCGCCAGCGAGGATGAGCCGTTGGGCCTGATTGTGTTAAAGCAGGTAATAAATAAACCCTTAAGATTGTTACTTGATTCTAATTACAATATTAGTTCACTGTTTCACCATATGCTTTTCATGTAGCCGACATGCGTTCTTGGTCATGCACTGCAGCAACCAGAACGACCAGTTTTACGCATTTCGGATGACGATCCGCCTACAGTAAAAGGGGAAACCCGTAGCGCTCACTGGGCCCGTAGAATGCAGGAGATAAACCCCCTTTTCTCATATGTAATTATTTCTATTTCGGCTGATAATATCCTCGAACGTCAATAGATCGAAATGTAACAATACATCTGAATTTGTTTCCCGCAGACCACATGGGTGTTGACTGTCGACTGGCTCAGGGAGGATGGAGTCCATGTTCAGACGTGCGGTCATCATCTGCATCTAGAGTGCTTGAAGTCATACTTGGTATCTCTTCGTGGCCATCAAAGACCGCAGAATATCGCGGTGGAAAGGGGCGAATTCCTGTGTCCGCTTTGCAGGCAATTAGCTAATTCGGTTCTGCCGCTTTCCCCGCAATTGGGAGAGTGTGCAGCACTGGTGCAGTCGCCTCACGCGCCCCCCAGTGCGATACTCTCAGACTTAAATAATATGCTGAAAGAAATACAACAAAGCCCTGTAAGCTTTCTTACATTAATTTGTCGCAATCGGAGGTGTCCGTGATCCCGAAACTGTCGCGCGAATCCTGAAATTTTATGAAACCCGTCCCGACCGGTCCCGCACCGACATTCTCAGGATCTCGCACACCTCTATTCTAGATCCCGTCCATGTAACATTTGATCTTTCCAGGTCTCCACAAATTTGTCCGTGTATATGGTGAAATCCATGGAAGACATGACGAACACATGCACAACCTATAAGGATGGATACTACACTCCTTTGTTTCCTAGTCCCCAAAACTTGTTCTTTTTCATAACTTCTATAGCCCGAACGAATTTCGAAATCGAACTGATCCAACGTGGTGGATCGCTGTGCGTTCAATCACCTACTACGATACCTCAGACGCCGAAACGCGACTGCCTTGGTAAATTTCTTTATTTCCTCGTGTGTTTGGACTGGATGCTTCATTCACTGGCGGTTGTATTGATTGTATTATCGTTGTATCGTTTTTAGTTGCACTCCTCCACGTTCTGGCGATGCACGCGAAGATATTAGCATCGTGGCCGATGCATTCTATTTGGGAGCAACTGGCCGGAATACCCGCGGATCCAGCAACCACGCTCGCCTTGAGGCCACGCGAGAAAGAAGTTCCAGTTCTTCTGATCCACCCGACTGTTCTTCTGATACAATTCATATTGCTACTTCCTCTCCATTTGGATCAGAGTATGTATCTTAATCCTTGACGTGTTCCTTTAAATGTTCGCAATGGTACATTTTACCGGTATAGAATTTCTACAGTTCTCGGACGAAGAACGTAAAAGACTTGAAAACTTTCCCAAACGACCGATATATGTGAATATAAATCAACGGAAATAAATCGCCTAACGATCTAACAATGCTTAACGTGTTGAATTGCTTTTAGCATATTTCACCACCGTGGTGAAGGTACTCTACAACTTATTGTACTACCAAGTGGTACTTCAACTCAGTTGTGATCTCACACACGGGGAAAGGAGCGCGATTTACAGGAGAGGAGACCCGAGTTTGGAACGTGGTATCATGACTTCGGAAACTATACTGTATAGACTCATCAAATACTTCAACGGCAGTCGGTTGTATCGTTCAGACGACAGCCCGTCATCATCTACGTCGTTCACGGAGATACAGATGCTTAATTTCGAACAAGAGGTATGTGTATACTAAATGCTGAACGTTGACCCAGCGACTGCAGAACCATCGATGTTATCATCTGTTTGGAGGCCCAAAATAACATTTGAAACGTTTTCGAAAATAGTCATTGAGGGAAAATTAAAACCTATTTAAATGAATGCCAGTCAATATCGTTTTGGTTACTCGAAACCATTATAAGTCACTGAAATTTTGTTCGGCTACCAGTAACCAATACAGTAAACCAGTATTTTCGTCGTTTATCAGAAACCATTATTGATGATCAGAATTTGCATAAAGATCCGCACTCTACTTGTAATAATTATGATGTCTGCATCCCTTTAATTGTTATTTCAGATACAATCACTGTGCTTACCATTCTTGCGAATAGCTGCGCTACTTCGCTACCATTTGTATGAACAACCATTACCCCTAGTTAGTACACCACAGACTGAGTTCGTGAGATTAGTTTATTATTTGGAACTAGTATCGGAAGGTATGGATTGGAATATATTCAATTCAACGGTGGCCTTGAACTGGCAGAACAGCGAGGCTAGCGTTTCAATACCCCGACAATGGTGCGATCAGTTCCTCAAATTTGTGAAACAAACCCATAACGTGAGGTACCTGATAAGGGAGCAGCACATATCGTGGCAAACGCCCAAGTTACTCAGTCTTCCAAGGGAATATGAAAAGTTGTTTTCGGTACGCGTTCTATGCAACTCGCATGCAGGCACACAATTTATGGCACACACCTTTCAACCAGAATTGCTTTTTCTCTAAACGGATCAAACGACTTCAGTTTTTCTGTCATGCTAGGATTAGTTTACTAGATAATGTGTAATGAAATTGTGGAAAAATTGCGTTTAATCGGAATTATGGAAAACAAAAAGAAAATAGTAGAAGTTGAAAAATCAATCGTCCATTTATGAAAAAGTTATTCCAACGCAAAGCATGTGCCATCAATTATGAGATCAGCCGCGTCCAAGATCATTCGATTAATGTTTCTTTAACGTTCTAGTACTACCACGAACGACAATGTCGGCAGTGCCACTCGGTTCCACGAGAGATTAGTATCTGCCTGATATGTGGTACAATTGTCTGTCTGAAACAAGCCTGCTGCAAGCAAAAGAACGTTTGCGAAGCTGTCCAAGTATGTATTGCATAGATCGCTTTCGGACAGCGTTTTTTCCTCGCGTGAACTATAAATATGATTTTTATTAATACAATTTTCCGTAGCATTCGGCCATATGCGGAATTGGTACTGGCATATATTTGGTAGTCACGTCTACTTATATTGTTGTGATCCGAGGACGGCGAGCTTGTTTGTGGGGATCTTTGTATCTCGACGACTTTGAAGAAGAAGACAAAGATCTGAAGTACGTAGCTCGGACTCCTTGTTGTCCCGATGATTCAGTCGTGCTCATAATGTGTTATTTTAATGTGTTCTCGTAGGCGTGGCAAACCTTTGTATTTAAGTCAAGATAGATACCAATTACTGGAGCAACAATGGTTGACGCATAGGTTTGATCACACGAAAAAATCGTGGGTATGGCATCGTGATGCGCTGTGACCTTTCTTACTTAAACGGGGTTGAAGAACTTCAGCTGGTTTTCTCCCATACAATGCTTCGCCAAGAAATAACAGCGCTTTAAGAATTAACGGATCGCTCGAATACTGTACGGATATTATATTTATTATAATGCAAGTAAGTAGATATAATAATTGAATGAAAGTATTATAAAAAAACGAGGTGAGAGCTAAACTAAACAACAAAAAAAAACGTTATTTATAGTCATACCACCTGAAAGATTATATCTGAAGAAATGTATGTTTTGAATTAAACTGTGTACATTTTATTTAAGAACATATACATATATAAATATATATACATGATGTCCTAATTAAAAAAAAAAAGAGAGAATACTTATGTAGCGCGTAGCATTTGTACTTCAGAGATGGAAACGATTGATTTTCGCGATTGAAATTTTGGTTGTTGCTAGAGAACAGATACAAATTGTGCCCCGACGAAGACATAATTATCTTTCTAATGAAATTAATTCTTTTTCTTTCTCTATATTAAAATAGTTTAAATTTATCGTGTATCTTGTTGGACGAGAAAAGGGAAAATACAAAAAGAGAATCAGTTACGTCCTATAATTTTGTTAATGTAATTATATTAGTAATTACTAAAAAAAAGTCGTTACTTCGAAACTTCGTAATTGCATTCAGATCATTCGGAAACAGAATTTGCTGGACCGCTGTAATTTTTGTAAATGGAAAAATGTATTGCGCTGGACCTTATACATATGACGAAATCGAAGATTGGCGTCTTTCATAGAGGAACTCTGTTTCTGAGTTACGTTCGACAATGTATCGAGCTTAATACCGAATCTGACATCGATAATTTATTAATGTAATTATATTATTGGTTACTAAAAAAAGATCGTTACTTCGGTGGTCGAGGTTTATTCGGATTATTCAGAAACAGAATTTACTGGACCGCTATAATTTTTGTAAATGGGAAGAAAATAAAAAGGGGTACTGTGCTAGATTTATAAACATGACAAAACGAAAGACTGACGTCTTTAATATGGAAACTCTGTTTCTGAAGTAAGTTTGATAACGAGTTGAACTTACAATACTGAATCCCCGTATTATTTATTCTTGTATCTCGTTGTATGATTCTGTTTTACTTTGATTGATTCTCGGAACGCTCAGGAGAAGCAAAACGGTTGAATGCAATGTGTGCACGGTTCCTTTTAAACGCAAGGTGAAGGGAAATTTTTCTGTATGCCTTCAATCGGTGGGGAGGAATGTTTTAACACGAAGCGATTCTGTACAGCGACACTTTAGTGAAGAAAACGACGTGGAAATTCTATTCGGAATACGAAATTAACACCATTTTAGTCTACAAAAGAGAATGACCAGAGTCTGTGGTATAGTGATAAGCGAATTTATTGTTAAACACCTCATATATAAGATTGTAAAATCTTCTCACTCCCTGTAAAAAAAGAAAAACAAGCTTTCGTTCGGACTTTTTTTGTTCACGCGATTCTACCCCCGCAAAGATTTGTAAGAAACTATATAACAATCTGTCACGGAGCAAGTGGGTCCCGTGATTCAGACAATATCCGATGCATTATTTTTCTGTATGCATACTACGAGCTGTGTATATTAAAACTATATAAATTCACTTTGTTTTTGTCGAACGAACTATTTATCTACTTGCTGACTTCTTTTCGCACCAGTGCATAAAAGTAACGATTAAGCGATTGAACTGTGGCAAGTAAGTTTTTATTGCTTCAGAAGAAGCAATTTATGCGATACAATTCTCATAATTAAGGACGGAAGCAATAGGAACGCTCTAAAATTTTACGCTCTATACATATACAAAAAAAAAAATCCTCCTGTTGAAGATTTCGAGTTTTGTGATACTACAATTATCGAGACAGAAAATTGCTTCTTCTAGATGTAGTTTTTTTGTAAATATGTAATAATGTTAGGACGCCACACATTAGGATTATTAGAGGACGCAAGATAATTTGTGTATAGTTAAAATATTTTTAGGCATACTCGTTTATAACATTTATGGATTTTGCGAGTATCACCCGTTGAAACGAAGTGCTAAAAAGTAAATAATAATAGCAACTATCAACTCTGTTCAATGTATAAAGAAAAGCTATACTACTAAATAAAAAGCTTTCCTTTTGACGTACATCGTTCCCTTCCGTTTCATTTCTCCGCATGTTTTTTACGAGTGTATACGAAATAACTAGAAAAAAATGAAGGATTATTTTTATTTCTTTTTTTGTTGTTGTTGTAGGTAATTATTACAGGTATTTTATGCTATTGCCAGATGTAAACATGATTGTGACACTGATGAAATTGAATAATTATTACAATGCTGTTTATATCAAAATCATTATCTGCTTTTTTTTTTACGAAATTCAAAAATTTCAGATTTCAAATTTTATACCTTACTTACAATTTCTAACTATAAACATGTTTACCACTTACAGTGGTTCTAGAAAGTTTGTGTACACCATTTTTTTCTATTCTGCCAAACAAAGTAATAAGTTCTAGTAATAATAATAATAATTTTAAGACCCTCCTCTACGCAAGGAACATAAAAATGTACAAGAACGTGTTAATAACTGTAATTCTATAAATTAGTAGTCTAGATACCATATTCGCACTCTAAAGTAGTAAGTAATAGAAGCATTCGATCGAATTTTATAATAAGAATCGTTAATCTATTTATATATTCTAATATCGTCATATCACACAATAGAAAAGTTCGATCATGGTATAGAGAAACTTTTTGGAACCACAGTAAATTAATTTAACTGTAAAGAGAATTTAGTATTGTTCGAAGAATAAAACTGCTTAATAGTAGAGAACGAAATTCCGAACAACTTTTACACGTTATTAATAAAAACAAAAACTATATTACTTATTTGTACAAGAATAAATTTTATTACAATTTGTTGAAATTTTGTCCTGCTAAACCATTGAGTAAGTATTTTGTAATGAGGATGCCCATAGAAATTTGAAAGATTTTCAAGAAAAAAAAAAACGAAAAAAATATTGAAGTGCCTAAAGTTAACAAATCCACGGGTCTTTGGTCCAGCTTTTGCAATCTCACACTTCGATTCTCGGAAGACGAGAATCTGTCAATAACAATTCCTATAGAAGCATACATGTTCATACTGTCCATTGCAATAGAACATATTCTGGACAAACCTGTTTAATAGCAACGAATTTGTAGGAAGCATCCACATTACTTACATCGAATCAACTACTCCATGATTACCATAAGAAAAAGGAAAACAACCAATCCCCTGTATATATCGTTGACATCAAAATCTCAAAGATAAAAAATTGTTACTATTGTAATTGTATTAAAAAGGCAAAGGAGAAAATATTACAATTATTTCTTTCTTTTTTATTAGAGATGCAGCTTAAACGCAACAATTTTTTAAAAATCATGTTCACATTGTGTATAATATTTACTGTGCTCGAATAATGAAACTAAGAATATTTTTTTCTTTTACGAAAACTTTTGTAATCTAAATCTATGGAAATTCAGAAATCTATGAAATGTGAATATATTGCCAGATGTTAGTGAAGGACAAAACTTATGACATTAAGGCATGATTCTCGTGTTTTGTTGTTGTTTTGTTTTTAGTGAATGAATGTGTATGTTGTATGAAATATGGCTGTTGATGGTCCTTAATCTTGCTTCGTTACAGGAATGTAGAATAGCACATCAAAATATTACGTAAAAAAACCAAATTACATAATGCTTTTTAACATACATATACATACTGATGAACTTGTCCATTTCTTTACGATAGTCACTTTCACTTTAAAAGATATTAAAACTGAATAATAGGTTTAATTTCCTTAGTAGTGACCACCTGTTTGTTCTTGATACACCTCAATAACATCATCGTTTTCCATTTCCAGCTACAATAATGAATCATTGTTAAGTACATTGACATTTCGTGAATAAAATTCTTATTTAACTGAAACTCTTGTCTCCAGAATTATGGAGCAACGTTATGCAGCTGTAATTTATTTACCTGTTTTGGTGTCTCATCATCATTAATCCTTTTACCATCAAAAAGAAACCTGAGCGATGTCATAGGAACACCCTGCATCAAATTTGTTATCTTATAGTCACCTTTTCTACGTTCAACATACCATTTCTGATACTTTAAACATTCGAAAACGTACTATACGTATGATGAGTAATTTTCAAATACCTTAAGACTCCCATCATTCGTACTTCTAGTTACAATCTAACTAAAATCATTACAGAATTTCAAGTGCTAAAGAATTTTTTAATTACTGATCATACAGTTCGGAAATAATTAAAGACTGGCTCTACTACAAAATTCGTTGAATCTTTCAAGTTGCATGAAATAGTGCATCTGTCAAGGAAAACACTATCAGCAACGTACAACTCGAAATAGGTGTACGTCTGTTTAAACAACGGAAAAAAAAAACTAACCACACGATCGCTATATGACTTCTTGAGTTTACCCATTTGAGTAGTCATCTTTACCCTAAAGTGAATTTCATTGCTGTCCTAAAAAAAAAAGTGAAACAATAACGTGAACGGAGAGATATTGTCGATGAAGATTGCGAATCAGAGAAATAAATTCTTCGCCTCTTACGTTTCCGACGACTTTGAGCTTGATGTATTCGGAATTCGCGTCGCCTGGGCCGGCTTCGGGTTTTTGCTCCTAATACGCAAGGTTAGACCGATTAGACTCGACGTATGAACGAACATATCGATGTTACATTGTATTTATATCATAAGATACTGCTACTAGCTGCCGGATTATCGGAACTAGTCGACTCACCTGGTTATCAGACATGATAATTAATTAAATATAACAATTCTCGACCACGCGCCAGAACAGTAACCAAACACAAGCACGCAATATGGCGCCGCGCTTTTGTCAGTTTCAGTCTTCTAAAAATAAAAATTTTTAACGTTTACTAGAACGCTCGTTCCGAAACGCATCACGTTCTGCCACCTTACGTGTTTTATTTTCGTTTATGCTTCGGCCATAAATTGAATAATACTGCCGCGATTTCGTTGCGAGAATTTACTGGTTCTAATGTTAATCACTCTTTTATTTTGAATACAAAATATGCATATGGTATCGTCAGTTTATGATTTAGGATCTGTGTTACCTGAAATTATCATACTAAATTGATAAGTAGTAATTGAAAATGTTATAATCATTTTATCTAGATAAAAGGTTCTTAAACTGATCACAATTCGTTTAGCTTTGATTTAAATTAGGATTGTAGTAATGATTAATAAAACGTGAATGACTAACAAATTTATCGGCCGTTAGTGTTAGAAATAAGTAAGTACTTGTATGTAGTATGTGGTATTCATTTATTTTCTACTAACGATTATAATATTTATAATTATCATGCGTAATTGAAAACAGGGTCAGAAGACACGCGGCACTAACTGTAGTAGAACCAGAGAGGATAGGAGAGTGCGCTCACGCCCGAGTTTTCGGCGTTTCCGATATAGTGCTGACATCTGCTCAGTCTTAGCATGGCACAGAACCGGGACGTCTTTCCTGGAACAGAACCCGGCCACCGACGAGATATTTAAAAAGACTGCCAGCACCACTGATATATATATATATATACATATATACTATGAAGTATATATATCAGTGGCCAGTTTACACCCGTGTGGGAGAATGGTAGTCACAATCGCTACTCTTACCTACAGCGGACGCGCCCTTCTTTAACATCGCCGCGCTCCCTCTCTTACCTACAGCCGACGCGTTCTTACCTACAGCGGTTGCGTTGCCTCCCTTACCTACAATCGTCGCGATCCCTCTCTTACCTACAGCCGACGCGCTCTTACCTACAGCTGCTGCGTTATCTCCCTTACCTACAATCGCCGCGCTCCCTCTCTTACCTACAGCCGACGCGCTCTTACCTACAGCTACTGCGTTGTCTCCCTTACCTACAATCGCCACGCTGCCCTGTTTACCTACAGTCGCTACGCTTACCTATAGCAGACGCGCTTCCCTTTATATCAACAGTCAGTACTTTCCCCTATACCATTGGTCAATACAGACCCTACGCGCTCTCTTCAATATCGACAGTCAACCCTAACTTAGCTCGTTCTCTCTCACACCTGCGGTCAGTCAACTGAAACCCAGCGTGTTCTCTCTCTCTCTCTCTCTCTCTCACAGTCATCTCTAAACTAGCGCGTTCTCCCTGACTTCGCACAATCTCCCTCGTCGATAGTGTCGATAATGCAGAATCGCATACAGAAAAGTACATTTCGTACGACATCTATGAAAATCGAAAGTCTATGGCGTAATTTGGGCATTTTGCCATAGATAGCGTCACAAGCTTTTTTTAACCGCTTTATTTTTCGTCTCCGATTGTTTACATCATGGACGAAAACAACGCAATGAAATAAACGATCCCGTGTGGTACACGACGATTTTAAAAATACGGCGAATATAATTTAATAAAATGGACGTCCTCGAATTGAAAGACATTAAAGCTATACCTGACATAATTCATATTTATCCGGACAGAGTGAAGTCCGAAGGAACGCCACTTGTTATTGATAACGGTGAGTAGAGAAGTTTACTGACAGTTAATACAGCATATACCTTACGTAACGAAAATGAAGAAATAATGTTTATTAGGATCGTATAACTGTAGAGTGGGTTGGGCTACCGAAAAAGAACCTCAGCTGATATTTAAAAATCTGATTGCAAAGCCAAGAAAGGAGCGTGGAAAGAAGGATGGAGACCCGCAGGTCGGGAATGACATAGCAAACATCGAGGCTGTTCGTTTTCAATTGAAAACGCAGTTCGATAGGAACGTAGTTACCCATTTTGAAGCCCAGGAACAGATATTCGATTATACTTTCACCCATATGGGAATCGACACGGAAGGCACTGTTAATCATCCAATCATCTTAACAGAAACTTTCTTAAACCCTAATTATTCTCGAAATTGTAATGCGAAACGTATACCTCGTGTGTTCTCTTAAAATCAATGTGCATTTACTAATTCAGTAAATTTCAGTGATGGCAGAACTCCTATTCGAATGTTACAATGTACCGGCGATTGCGTATGGAGTAGACTGCCTGTTTTCTTATCAGCACAACAACTGTCCACCAGACGGCTTAATCATTAGCATTGGCTACCACACTACGCACATAATACCGATATTAGATGGCAAAGCGGACCCTGTGAACTCAAGAAGGATCAACGTTGGTGGATACCACATTACATCGTACATGCACAGGCTGCTTCAACTGAAGTACCCGGTGCACGTGAATGCTATAACACCAAGTAGAGCAGAAGTACGCGATTCTTGCGTTTCTTATGTATACTATCACTAGACTGCGGATTTTATGCGTTCATGGTAAAAATGAGTAGGTGGATCACAAAATAGAAGAAACATCAAATGAATTTAATATTACTGGTGTGATATTAAAATTATTAAGGGGAGAAATCAATTTTCACGAAACTCTTTTCTTGTAGTCGATGCAGATAATTTAAAATTTGCATAAACATCCACAGTCTAGTTATCACTTTCAACTACAAAACTTCAACTTCTCAATTTGCAGGAATTAATACATGAACATTCTATGATAGCTTTGAATTATCAAGATGAAATTTCTAAATGGGCCGATCCAGATCATTATGACTCGAACGTGTTGAGAGTACAACTGCCCTACGTCGCTCCCACGAATGCTCCCGGTTTAACGGTCGAGCAACAAAAAGAAAGAAAACGCGAGTTAGCTAGAAGATTAATGGAAATTAATGCGCGTAAAAGGGAAGAGAGAGTAAGTAATATTTTTTACATACAGGAAGATTCTTTACCAGATAAAGGTCTGACATAACCATCGACGTTCACAGTTAGCAGAAGACGAGGAGCAATTGAATCAACTGTTGGCCGTTCAAGATTTATTAGAAGAGGGAGAGACCGACGAGTTCGATCAAGCTCTGAAGACCTATTCCCTCGCGAACGAAACGGACTTGATTAAAATGATTAATAATCTGCAAGCGAAGGTAGAAAGAACAAGGCAGAAAATAGTGGCGGCAAATTCGCAGGAAGAGAACATTGTAATGGAGGAGCAGAAACCGAAAATAAAATCCAGCTTGCAGCCGAAGGACCAGCAAGACTTCGACGAATGGATTGCCGGCGTGAGAAAGAAACGGTAACGAATCCATTATAGTAAACAGACTGCGGATCTTTACACAAAATAAAAATTGACCATCTCGATTGCAACAAGTAGGTGTTCAGTAGAAATTGATTTTCATATTTAATAGTTTGAATATAGGTTAGAAATAATATAATGGTATGTTCAAATTTTTCTCATATGTTTATTGTTTTGTATTCCACTTGCAGACTTTTGTCATAAATGCATAAAATCCACAATATAATCCATACAATTCTGTTGTCCGCTTCAGGCAGGAAATATTAGAGAAACGAATGGCGAAAAGGCAACGCAGACAGGACATGGCAAAACGTAGAACAGCCGCAGCTCAGGAAAGGATGCGAATCATCAGTCAACTAGCGAGGAAAGAGAAACGGGACGACGATTTCGGCATGAGGGACGAAGATTGGGACGTTTATAAAGTGATCAACAGGGTTCGTAGACGTTTCAAGTAGTCTACGATTTTCGATATTACACGGTCCATCATATTTCAATTAGACCACCGTACTTCAACTGAAATTATACAGTTTTGTCTGTTGAGGCTTGCGGGTGTAAGCCGTGTCCTAAAGGAAGAAATTTCCCAACGTGTCGGATTGTGCTCCACTTATATAGTGAGGTTTTGCTCATTGTTCCGGTTCGGTAAGCATCAATCAGAGTAGACTTTTAATTGGGCGGCCGAAACAATATATAGGCCCACTATATAAGTGGAGCACAATCCGACACACATTAGTATCAGTGTGTCTTCTGACCCGTTGGGAAATTTCTTCCTTTAGGACACGGCTTACACCCAGAAGCCTCAACAGACAAAACTGTATGATGCCGGGCCGTGAAAGTCTCAAATCTCTGAACTGAAATGATGTTTCACAGGAAGGCGGAGACTCCGATTCAGAACTGGAGCAGGAGAAGCTGTTGGAATTGGAAGACGTGCTGCGACATCACGATCCGGAGTTCGACGGGGCCGGATCCAATGTTCCCATGGTCCCAGGAGAGACTCACCAATTGCACGTGGGTGTAGAGCGTCTGAGAGGCCCGGAAATATTGTTCCAGCCGTCCATGATCGGCTCGATGGAAGCAGGCATCGCTGAAACAATCGAGTTCGTTTTAAAACTCTACCCGCCCGAGCAACAACTGCGTCTCGTTGGAAACATATTCCTCACCGGCGGGCCGACACGATTCCCCGGTCTGTTGGAGCGACTGAACCGCGAGCTGCGCGAGATCAGACCGTTCGGCTCCAACTTTCAGATAAACATCGCGAAAAATAGCAGCATAGACGCGTGGTACGGCGCCAGAGACTTTGGCCTGAACGGCAACCTGCCGGAGTTTTTAGTCGATAAAAAGGAGTACGAGGAGAAGGGCGGCGAATACTTCAAGGAACACTCGACCAGCAATACGTACACCAGGTCTCCTGACCCGTTGCCCGTGATACAAGTTCCCGTCACGTCCGAGCAGATCATCGTGGAGGATGCTGTTGTCGATGTTGAGATGGAGTAGCAAATTTGGAAATAAATTTTAACAGAAACCGATTGACCGCTTCTTATCACTCTGACAGCCTTACCTTTTCTCATGTACGGTGGTTCGTTCGCTCAAGAATAAAACGAACATTGTAAACTATTGTTTAAACGCAGTGATGTCACGCGAGGAGAAGAAACAAATAGAATTAAGACACGCGTTAAAAATTCTGGGAAGTTAGATAGCGCGCAAAACAATTCCAATTTATCTTCCTATGAAAGCGTTTTCATAATTTCAATAAAGCGGTCATTTGTCGCCGTGATAGGTTTAGTGTTAATGGGATTCGGGAAATAAGGGGGCGCAGAATTTTTAATGGATATCTACTTTATTACACAAGTGTTTCCGTTTGTTCATTCAGTTACGAACAAACTACATTGTAGTCTGTTTGCTGATCACAATACATAGTCCCCAATCGTCGGATTTCGCCATTCGAAGATAATATGCGGATACATTTCCATTGTTCTCTCTTTTCGTTTTGCTTTCTTTCTTTCTTTCTTTCTTTTTTCTTTTTCCTCCCTATTAAACAATCTCCACGTTCTCGCGGTTCGTCGGAGCTCCTCGAGCCAAGCTAAAAAACTGAGAAAGTGATCCCTCACCTGAGCGGTAGAATTCACTACAGCGACCTCGAGTTTCATGCTCCCGCGCATATCCGGTCCATGGCTTAAGTTAACATCACAATACAGTAATATACTGAAAGATATTACGAAGGAGCCCTACAGGCAATCGTTACAGCTAATAGAAATGATCTTCGCGTGTCTCGCCTAATAAAAAGGAACATACCGTACGGAAACGTTCGAGCCGTTTTCTACATGGCGCAGCGCCATGTTTGCCAAGAAAGAAAGAAAAAGGTGGATTAGTATTTCGTACGAAGAGAAACAAAAAAAAAAGAAATAAAATACATACAATAATAAAAAGACACGTAAACCCTTAACGATCACAAGCGTACAGCGTTTTTTTTTCTTTGTTACACATTATACAATATTTTGTTAAAGCACTCAATGACACTCGTTTTCAACGTCGATCTCCTTAGTCCAATGAGCACTCTCTCTCTGTGTGTGTGTATGTGTGTGTGTGTGTGTTTTGTGTCTTTCTCTCTCTCTTTCTTTTTTGTTCTCGTATCACATACGGTTACAGGTAAAATTACAAGTATACAGGCGGTGTAATTACAATAATACGTACAATTTAAAGAAAGTATTCCTCCCGATACGTATATTCGTTTTTACAAACTCCTCAAAGGAAATCGCGAAGCAAATGTACAATCTACAGTATGTGTACGTGTGTGTATGCCTGTGTGTGTGTATGTATGCGTGTGTCTCGCAGACGGTGAAAACGTAAAAGCAAAACGTTCATGTCGGTATCAACGTATCGGGCACGTATATGTACAAACTGCGCTACGGTAGCGTTCGCAACGATATCGACGAAGCTCGTTATCAAATAAAATATGCTTTCTTGCTTTTCTCCCCTTCCGTTTCTCGTAAATCTTACTAAAGTGTCGAGAATAGTGCCACAAGCTATACAAACGTAGTCGCGAACAGTGTCGCCAGACAAGGGGTGGGAGCACGAATTGAGGGGAAAAAGTCACCCGCTCTCTCTGCCAGTAACGGGGTATGCACGACAGAGTAACGTGACTTTAATTTCATTTCATTTTACAAAATGAAATTGGAGTGGGGGAACAGGTCTTGATCTGGCGACACTGGTCCCGAAACCGTTCTCTCTGTCTCTCTCTCATTCTGTCACTCTCTCCTTCGGTCAACGATCATTCTCAACGAGCTCTCGACGACGCGTTCAGGCACCCGCGGCCCCGATAGTAAGCGTCTCGCAGAAACAATCTTTCCCCGATTTCCTCGGACTATCGCCGATCCATTTGACCTACGGTAGATCTAATACAGCAAATTCTTAATCGAAATAATATCCTTTGTAACTATCACAGGCTGAGGTCGCTGCAGTTCCGTTTCTTTTATTATTTACCCCCTTTTTTTGTGTTCTTTCTCCTTTCTTTTTTTCTTGTGTTTTCTTTTTCATTTTGTGTTCGTCCGTTTAACGATTCTCTCGCTAGTTGTTTAATAGTAGATAATAACGTATAAGTTTACAGAGCGTAGTTCAAACCGAACGAATCAGTGTTTTTTCAGCGGATAATGGAAGGTCGGAAAAAACGTGTGGAGGACGCCTCTCTCGCGTTTGCGTTCGTTTCTTCTTCTTCTTCTTCTTCTTCTTCTATTTCTTCCTCTTTTCACTTTTTCTTTTCTGTCCCGGTTCGAACGAAGAAAATTGAGGTAGAGTCCAATCTGCGGAAATAAGTGTATAGAATTTCTCGTCTATGCTGCTAAGAGTGAGGATCTACTTTCAGCGGTAATTAATACGCATGTCTCGCAGCGCTAATTAAAATTATTATACACGATCGCAGCCGTGTCGTTGCGTGACGATGATCGCTAGTGGTAATCATATTAATTACAATGATTCTCGACGAAACAATAATCGTATCCGCGACAATAGGTGATTGAAAATAAACATTGGTACAACGATAATCCATGGTCTGCGATAGAATAATGGCTTTCGTGTCTATATATAAATATATATATACTTTTCTTTACATTAATGTGTTGTTTCGTATATATATATATATACATATATGTATATACATATATATATGTGTATATACACATCGTATATATGTATATACATATATATATACACATCGTATATATGTATAAACATTCGTATTATGTATATACATATGTATATAGATGTATATATTTATAATAGTCGTATGGGGCATAGGGTGACAGCTATGTACAGTACATACTTGCCTTAGTTGTACCATCGTTATGTCTCTATGTACCTACGCTCCTTAGTGAATCGTAATGTGACGGTGACGATAATCAAGAACCGTAATCATATCAACTAATCCGTAATGATCGTAATCATAATTGTTTATCGTTTAATCATAAAATACTCTATCGTCGCGTGTACTCGTAATAATAACTATATGTATAGGTATGCAGTATGTATGTACGTAAAGAGGATGTGTTCAACCAGGATATGTTGGTGAAAACTATGGTGTATCAAGCGTCAATTTCTTTTTTTTTTCATTATCAATATATAATATATCTTGCTTTTTATATATATATATATATATATATATATATATATACATGTGTGTATATTTATATATATATTTATATATATATATATGTATATTTATATATATTTAATTCGCTATTGTATATATCGCATTTTTTATTCATCTCTCCCTTCCGGAACTACTATTACAAAAGTGCGTACTCTCGTCTTACGTTTATAGGTACATACATGTATCGGCGTGACCTATCTACTTGTTCATTGTCGTTTATATTAGATCTATAGCGTTATTTATTCATCTCGGCTGTACCGGGTGCAGCAAAAACAACGACGCTACTGTGGACCGAATAATTTACAAAAACGCTAAGCCAAGCCTCACGCTTCCCTTCGCCTAATTAACGCCAGCTGCAGTTCGAGAAAATATTTTCCTTCTTCTGCGAATCGTTAGGATTAAAAAAAATTTCGCACAACGCAAAACCTGCTTACATTCCGAGGTGTACTCGGTTTCGGGCGTTGTCCGCCATATTGCAGCACGAGAAAGTATTTTCTCGTTTTCCGCAATGGTGGATAAATGAGAAACACGACTTTCTGTGAAAATCGCTATAATTTCAGAACTTCGTATGCATCGCGTGAAGAAACGGTTGAAGAGGAATACTCGATGATTATTTCATTTAGGTGTCCGCCATGTTGGCGCCGATGAACTCCGAAAAGATACTTTCCGATTTCTGCGTTCCGAACTGAAAGCAAGATTTCCTTCGAAACTGGTTCTAATTGGAGGATTTTGCACGTACCGTGTACAAAAATGGTTGCATTTTCGATTCAAGCGTCCGCCATGTTGGATATTCTCTCACTTCTGCACTCGGCAACGAATTGAAAACATAATAGTCTATAAAAATGGCTACGATCGAAAGATTCTGCACCTGTGTTGAGTACCAAAGCGGTTGCGTTTCGGGGCAGTTTAACGCCCAGAAGCATTCCCTTCGGTGATCGATCAACCAATATGGCGGACCAACGGGTCAAGAGCAAGAAGTCGCAGCCTTTTGATTTTTTCAACGTTTTTGGACAGCTATTCGCACCGATGCGTTGACCATCGTCGAATTCTCTTCCACCCCGAATTCTCGTCTTCCGATTTTCATCAAACGATTTCCAGACTGACATAAGCGGTGGGAAGGAACAACAAAATATAGGCCATGCAATCATTTCGAACCGCGGTGATAGTCTAGCGTGATCGAAAATAGAACAGGTGACACAGAGGAAACGTGTCGACGTGATTTTCTAGTGTCACCGTGTTATGACACACGAGGCCCGCGTCCGGTTTATGAAATGTAATACACTCGGCGATGGTCAACGCATGGTCGATCCTGGCGGAGAAGAAATAAAAAAAAAGAGATCGCCGACGCTTTCAGACGGCAAACGATATTCCCGGTCGTCGATTATCTATAATAAACCCACCTAAAACTCTTCCGTCCCAAGCGATGGAGGCTTTCGCGCAGCCTCCGGGTGTCCTTCGTTTTATTTGTCTGTCGTTTTTTCCCCTATTTTTTTTTTCTTTTTAGAAAATTTTATTCCGCGATCAGTCGTGACGTAATTTTCTCCGCGCCCAGTACACTTTCCTTAAACGGAGCACTACGATAATCCTCCTGTTTAATATTGCACCCATACACGCACACACTCTGACATGCACCCACGTCCACGCTCACGCCAAATGATCCACGCGCATACACGCGCACACCCACTCATACTCGCGCGTCCGTGTATATTTAATATACATATATATCTATGTGACACAGTACTTTCTACGCATCGACGGTATGTATATAGGTATAGCTTATCCTTATCGTCGTATCGTATCAGAATCATTATTTTGTTCCTCCGAGTGATCATTCTCGTCCGTTTTGCTTCGTTTCACTTTGCCCGTTATCCGAAATTCTCGATCTCTACAGTCGCGATCTCGCCTCTTTCGTCTCGAGCACCGAATCGTTCGCTTCGGGCCGAGTGCACGCTGGATTTTAGGCTGAATCTTTTTGAAAACAAAAAAAAAAACGTTTCGGTTCAATAACATTCCCGTTCGACTCCAGCATCGGTAAATTGGTCAGATGCTCGTCGAGCAAAAGATCGTTTTTCATTTTAGCGACGATTCGATCGTACGATTTCTATAATTGTCCGTTGCGAATGCATAAAACCCTAATTCATTCCTTACTGTTCCGTAAGTGTCCGTGATTGAAGTTAATAGATAACGGGAAAGAAGGAAAATCGACGAGATAAAGTGAAATTTCGGTGGACAATGAACGCAAAGTTGCGGTAATTACGACTATCGTATATCCGAGCGTGTAATTGGGATCCGATGGCCAGGGGCGGATCGTTAATTTTGGGGCCCGGGGCTAAACCAATTAACCCGTATTCACTGAAGTACCAACAATTTTTGTACGATTTCATTTCTCTTCGGTTTTTCATTTAAATTGTTTTTATTTTTTTTTATTTTTACCGCGAAAGGCGCCGCTGCCGATAGCAGAAAAATGTGTTCCAGCGTGCACGCAACCTCGGCGAAGATTTCTCTGACACGCAATTCAGAACTCGCTTGACCGTTGTTCGTAAATGTTAATGAAGGCTTCTTAGGCACCGTTCGAGACTCGATCCGAGGGATAATATTAAGCGATAAAAAAAATCATTACGCCGGTGTACGTATGTTCACGGGCTAACGAGCCAATCGATCGTTTCCCCAATTATCTGTTCGCCCACTTTCGAGTATATTCCCTTTTTTCCCGAGGAGGCCGGGGATCGTGCGGATACATACGACGCTTTCGCCTGTCTCTGCGTGTGTTGGAAGATAAATCGAACAGAGTAATCGGTATCAAACGAAAGATCATTAGTCACGAAGAGGAAAACTTTCGGAACACCTTCGCGGATCGGGGAAGACGTTCGGAACGGAGATCTCGCAAGACGAAACCCGCAGAGAAACTGTACGGGGTGTCCCGAAAATGTTGTACTCCCTTGAGAAGGGTTCTTCAGGTCATTTGGAGTAACTTTTTCCTTTGCGAAAATGCTCTCCGAGGCTTCGTTAAGGAGTCTCCAGGGATGGGGACACCGGGCGGGTCCCTCCGCCCGGGGTCTTATAGCGTAGGCAGTGGGGGAGGCTAACACCCTCCCCCGGGGTATGATGATAGCTGGGAGGTGCCCTGTTGAGTACTCGCGTGATCCAGGCACCTCCCTTGTAGCTTAGGTGGGCATGAGGTTTTAGTGGGTAGCCCTTCGGGGTAGCCCCACATAACCCCGTCACCCCCCAGGGAGCCGGGGTATGCGTAACGCATTTCCTCACGGAAAAAAAATAAAAGGCTTCGTTAAGGAGTTATTAACGAAAAACACGGACCAATCAGAGTTTGGCAGAATTGCATATTAGCAGGAAATGCATATTATTATTCATTTAAAAATCATTTAACAATCTTTTTATGCATAAAAATAATTTTATTTTTCAACTTATTAATTTTATTGTTAAATTTAATTTCTTGTGAACAATTACCATTACACATGCATTAGTAACCAAATTTAGATTTTTGTAAAAGAATTTGGCCATGGAGGCACTCTCTGGAGTGCCAAAAATCGAAAAATGTTATATTAACTGTAAATGAGTGTTCAATAATAATTCTGTGTAATGGAAAGTTCTTACCAAGGAATATGCATTCTTTATACATTTAATAAGGTAGATTTCCTTTAGAATCTATCGTGGAAAATTTGTTATTTAGAAGTGCCGAAAACAGGCTATTTGTCCGCACTGTGCGACGCCATGACAGGTCCTGCTCGCGCTCTCATTGGCCCGCGTTTTTCGTTAATAACTCCCTAACGCAGCCACGGAGAACATTCGCGCAAAGGAAAAAGTTGCTTCGAATGATCCCAGGAATCACCCCTTTCAAGGAAGTACGTTTTTGGGACCGCCTGCAGAACCCTTCCGGTTTCGCTCGGACAAAAAAGAAAAAATACACGCGTCCATCTCGAATTATCGAAGTGTTCGTACACCGAGCTTCTCTCTTTCGACTCGATTGCTTTTCATTATACTAATGGCATAGAACCGCGGCAGTTCGCCCGTACGTTGAACGTAAGATCAGAGCGAAACGACGCATGGACTCGTCTCGTTGGTCCATTTTATTACGAACAGAAATTAAGTCGTTACGCAAGTCGCACGGGGACTTCTATTGTCTACGCCACACAGTGCGCAATTTCGACAAAATCGGATTCAAAATCAAGGAACTTTCGATAGGAATGAGGTACAAAGTTTCAGCTTTAATTTTAAAAAAATTTCATCGCTCTACCTCATTCCTATCGAAAGTTCCTCGATTTTGAATCCGATTTTGCCCAAATTGCCCACTGTGCGCCAGTCCCGCCCAGCTATCAGCGCGGGCAGAGAATTTCCAGAGAACCACGCCCCCGTTCGACGGTTCCGCCTATGACAATATTTTTCCCACTGACGTCACATTGCCCTGAGCTATGCTCTCGGGCATCGGCGGGCGCCCGTGCCCGCCGCAAGGCTTGCCGAACGGGGCTGATCTACGCTTTCGATCGGTGTTTTGTTGTTGTTTATCTTCAATATTAGATTAACCCTCGAACAGCGGACCATTCTTATTATCTTATAATGGTTTAGGACTATCCGCTGCTTTAATTATCAATTTTCTTGAACATATTTTTGGTAGTATTTCTTGCAGACACACTAGTCTTTCCGTTGATCATTCGATTCAGTTCCTCGGAACTGAGTAATTGAATTACGATTTTGATGCGCCAGGTCACAACAGACCCAGGCTCCGCCGTCGGTGGGTTAAACGATCGTTTACTCTCAGCGTGGTCGTTCCTTCCGGAAACGACGGTTCTCGCGTGCAACTTATGCTCACGTCTGCGTGAACCCTCTCGGCAAGTCTGCGATTCGAACGTGCGAGAAATACTCGCGGATGTCGAACGGATTTGCTTATTATAGCTATCTCGCTGGTACGAGAGCTAAGAATCGAGCGTATTAGGTCATCCTACAAGTCATAAGTCGCGTCGTTCCTTATCGCCGCGTGCACATTCTATTTTTGTAGAAACTACTTCCGAGGCGTATCGTTTCGTTGCGACTTGTCGAAAGTGATTCTTCGAATTTGGAAATTGGATTTTTCGCGTCTACGATGAATCAAGGTCGAGTGGACGTTACGTATCGATCAGTCAACAGAAAGAAGCTGCCATTGAGAACGATGGTGAAGGCATCAATGATTGAAAGCAAGTATCATCAGTGGAGTGAAAACCGTGTGACTGTAATTAGACTGCGAGCTTTCTGTGCAAAGTGAAAATTGTCTGCACGGAAATTTCACGCTTGATTGAGATGACCCGATACCTTAGCGAACGGACTCCATTGAAAACAACCTAACGTCTCCTGGGAAAACCTCTCCCCCCCCCCCCTCCCCCGATTTTCGAGGCTCCCTCCGCGCGCGCTGGGATTGTAAATGGAAATTCGTCTTGCTGCTGGAATAAAAAAGCGTCGATCGGAATAAATACTTCGTATCACTATCGTCTACGTCGTCTCGACGG
>CM052139.1:3192309-3212898 GCA_028454255.1 Halictus ligatus | reverse complement strand
CTAAGGCGACCATAAAGACATTTTTATTTTGTGTCTTGCAATCAATGTAAATATTTTTTATTTTGCATAAAGATCCTACTAGTAATCAGTTTATAGAATTGTACCAGGAACCGCAAATATACTTGGAGCTTATTCGTAACCAACAAACAAATTGAAAATTGTACAAATAATAAAAAATAGAATACTAACCCTTATCAGACGCTACGACCACAGCGACAAAGTACTGTTGTCACGTGAGAGGTGAGTTACGACCGTTAAGGGCTGATATCATATAATAAAAATTGGTAAGTAACGTTCACCAACACAGTCCCGATTTAACACGCAAGAAATAATCACGGACAATTAATTCGTTGCGTGAAGAAATACATTTTCAAAGAATCGATTAGCCGCAAATTAACGCAGACATCGAGGGGAACGCAATTACAGTAGAGAAATGCAAGAAGCTTCGGTTAGGCCGAAGTTAGCATCGCTGCTGCGATATAGGAATCATTGAACGATGTCAACTTGAGAATAGTTTAGTCTAGCACGCGCAAGAAGCGGTCGCAGATAATTGATCTTTTGTGCGGTGCGACACGTCGCGGCCTGGAGAATTGGAAAATTGAGAATTGACGGAGTTACACTGTAGATCTTGTGTTCCAAACACAACTGTCGTACCTTCCTACCGACATCTCATCGCGATAAATAAATTTCCGAATATTGTCAAGAAGTGCAATTAAGCACTGGTGATAATTGAATTTTTTAAAAAATTGGGCACACAAAGGATGACTGCAGAGAGGATTTTAGAAAATTGTTGGCGTCACAGGGAGAAAAGCCAGATACAAGATGGCTGCAAAGGGGATTGTAGAAAATGATTTTCGTTGCAATGAAGGTTAAACTGAAATTTTTTTTAAATTGGGCACACGAAAGATGAATGCAGAGGGGATTTTAGAAAATTGTTGGCGTCGCTGGGAAGTCTCAACTGAAATTTTGAAAGACAGAAAAGGCACATAGAAGATGACTGCAAAGGAGATTTTAGAAAAGTGTTGGCGTTGCAGTGGGGGTCAAACTGAAATTTTTTTAAAAATTGGGCGCTCGAAGAATGGCTCTAGAGAGGATTTTAGAAAATTGTTGGCCTCGCAGGGAGGTCTAAACTGAAATTTTGAAAGAGCCAGATACAAGATGGCTGCAAAGGGGGTTTTAGGAAACTGTTGGCGTTGCAGTGGGGGTCAAACTGAAATTTCTTTATGAAATTCGGCAAACAAAATATGACTGCAGAGATGATTTCAGAAAATTGTTGTCATCGCAGGGAGGGCGAAGCTGAAATGTTTGAAAGGGAAAAGAGACGTAGAGGACGACTGCGAAGGGGGGTGTAGGAAATTGTTGGCGTCACAGTGGGGGTTCAACAGAAATATCTGAAAGACAGTGGACACAGGGAAGAGCGTTGGAGCTAGCAGATTGGGTGATTCGAGAAGCGATTCCAGGTTGTATTGGCCAGAGAGATTTTCCAAAGGCTCGCCAGCCCGGAAGTCTCTCTCGGTTTCGACCGCGTTATTTATTGCGTCGGTCTAACAAGGGGCCTATACGGGAGTTTCTCTCGTTGCGAAGGTAGCTGCTAGTCCCACATCGGTTGTCCTTATGAATATTTATCGTCGCCGTACCGGCTCCGTACACACTGTCTTCCGTATATCCGTGCAATAGTTTGTAGGAGGCACTCGATCATACGTGCAACAACGCCTCGTTTCTGTCGCCCGGTTTCTCCGCGAGCGCAAAGAGGTCTCCTCCGGCGAGGAGCCCGTAGGTTGAAGGTGATGGAGAACAGGAGGAGGTGAAAGAGGCGAACGCGAGCGGAGGTGGCAGCGAAAGAGGAGTCGTTGAACTACAAAACAACAGACGTAGACGACCGGCCTAAAAACCGCCGCGGTAGAGGCGGCCGGTAATTGCCGCCGCGATCTTCCTCCCTTTTTATTTTTTTGTAACCTTCCCTGGATGTTAAATGTCCTTCTTCCTGGCCGCGCCGGACGACCAAAGGACCTCGGGGCTCGATCGAACGGGGAACGGGAATTAATATAACCGTGATCGGAAGAGAAACGCGCGTGTTCTTCGTTGGATCATGCAGATCCTGTAGAACCGGTAATCACTTAAATCCATCCAGGCGATATATCCCAGGAATTTTTGAAAATTTTTCCGTCACACCGTGTTGGTCCTGATTTTTCGAGTGGGAGGTTGTTGCTACGAACTGGTTATAGACAACAATTTTTTCCTACCTTCAACGAGCGACGGAAAATTTTCAGAAAAATAAGGTGAATAGTGTTAATGAACCTCTAATATTTGCTCTTTGTTTCGTTCGAATCTCCTGCATAGTTACCGAAAGAGACGATTATGAATTTAGGGGTGTTCGCATATCTATGTCTGCCTTATAAGGCGTTACTGTCTTTATTATTTCTGTGTAACGTGCATTTCGTAGATTCCAGGTCGACCGTAAATACCGTCGATCATTGTCGTTTTTTTTTTCCTTATGCAGATGAACGCTTGTGACTAAGGTTTATGTAAACTAGATGATACGGCACCGTCATTGCAGTTTATTACCAGCAAATAGAATGACTAACAGACACAGTAGCCGCGCATTAGTCACCCATACACGAAAGCACAGGTGCTCGACGGTACTTGAATTTTATCTGCCCCCGAAAACCAAAAATTCGATACTCTACACGCACGAATGTTATTCCCTCGAAATCAACAGCGGAACACATTTTATACCGATTTCGTTCGGTTTTGTGGACCCCCGGCTCCTTTACAGTGTCCACCGAGTATATGTTTGTTCTTTCAACAGATGCAAAGATGGCGCGTTGCTTGATTGACCCTCTGCCCGACGGCGCCCACGAATAAATACCGAAAATTCACCCAGTAATGCATCTGCGTCGCATGCAACTCAAACAAAGGGTCAAAAGAGACAACACTCAAAATGGGATTGGGAACTGGGACGCTGGTAGTGTTTGCTGTGTCTGTCGATCGACATTCATTTTTCAGTTTCAGGGTGAACGCAGCGGGCCTAGAAATCTCCTCGAACACACAGATAAGTAAACTTCAAAATGGGACAATCGATAAAACAAGAATTACAAGAACAATACGGAGTGTTCCAAAAGTATTGTACTTCCTTGAAGGGGGGCTGATTCCTGAGCTCATTCGAAGTAACTTTTTCCTTTGCGAAAATATTCTCCGCGGCTTCGTTAAGGAATTATTAACGAAAAACACGGACCAATCAGGGCGCGGCAGCGGGGGACCGATTCGGTCCCGCTGAGCGTGGCGTTGGCATTGGCCGAGCCGAAATCGGTCCCCTACTGCCGCGCCCTGATTGGTCCTTGTTTCTCGTCAATATCTCGGTAACGAAGCTGCGGAGAACATTTTCGCAAAGGAAAAAATTCCTTCAAATGACTTCAAGAACATTTTCAATAACATTTTCGGAACATTCTGCATAACAGAGATGTTCCTTTGCTAAATCGAATCCTTATTAAATTGAATAAAATCTTCTTAGTATTTAGCGTGCATTAAATAAAGTGGACGTCAAATGAAATCGCTGTTTGCTGCACGTTAAATAAAATCGTTATTACGTCTATATCAAATAGAATTGTTGCTGAGTGCACGTTAACGAGAATGGTTAGTTGGTGGACAGACGCGGTAATTTCTTTCGAATAATTAAGAAACACGGTTCCCGTCCACGTATGCGCGAAGCGTGTGGGCCGTCCGATTTCGTTCTTTTCTTTTCTCCTCTAAACAAGCTAACACGGTTACGAAACTTCTCAATGAATCTAGATTCCGACGACGAAATTGTGTAACACGGGGCACGAAGTCGAGAAAGCAAATCGATCCCCGAGCACAGAAAGGACGGAGGTCGTTGAAACTAGATATTTCTGTGCCTTTCAGGCGAAATATTGTGTTTCAGTTGCGCCGACGTTAAATAATATAATCGCGTGTCGCTGCTTACGTGTTCCAGTTTCGATCGGGCCCATGCAAGGCTACCATCCGACACTTCGTTTCTTTTTATCGTAAACTTCGATGGAAATTATTGGAAACACGAGACACCGCGACAATAATACCGCGAACAGTGAGTCATCGCGAACGGTTCCCATTTTGATATGTAGATACACCGACTTTGACTCACATTGTCTCCATCGCTCGATGATTCGACAATTTTTTTTGTTTAACACTAACTCGGTACCGCGTCAGGTCGAATCGATCGGTTCCGCAGCTTTTATTCCGTAACCATTGAAATTCCGGAGATGCTTTTATTAGAAATTGTTGAGTAAACTTCGTCATGCAAGCACACATATTGTTACAAAAATTTCCTGAAATCTAAATCGATTCAGTCTTGACAAACATAGTGAATATTACAGGAAGATTAAAAAAAACAACAATAAATTCTTCTTTACTGAAATAATTTACGAATTTCTTTAGAAATTATATGTGCCAAAAATAAAATGATACCACTTTTAAAATAGCTTTACAATCATTTTCTTGATGCAAATGACAACGTAGTGTTGAATATGGGAAAAACTTGAGAAATAGATTGTTCAAGAAGGTGATTGTACGAAAAAAGATAAAATAACAATGACTTTAAAATCTCACTAATTTTCCTAACACGATGTGATGTTGAGTATAATTGACAAGCCCGTTGAAAAAGTTAATTATACAAAACAGTAGACAAAATAATAACGACACTAAATAATTCTTTTGACACAAATGTTACCAAACGTGGGTTTAAAAATTATGAATTCTGTTTCCCCGTATAAATTACGGGTTTGTTTAAAAAGATAATTATACGAGAGCAAGATAAAATAATTCGAGAACGAATCGCTCGGGGTTGTAAATCAGGATGAAATTATTTGGACAACGGGTTTTGATAAAAATAAAACACCCTTACCGCATAAATAACAGGAATATTCGGCATTAATTGTAAACGTGACGTATTAATGTTTAATTTCAATGGGGAAACGCAAACCGTGCAACCGTGCGTGATAAATTATCGTTATCGCGGTTGCAAAATACAACTGTCGCCGAGTTTAACGGTGTGGCCACGAAACACTATTTTGCATTACTTCAGAAAAATAACAAGAATGTATATTTATTCAGATTTTTAGTAATCTCTATTGTAATGCATGCCCAACGAAATAAATTTGAATGGATTCTCCACTTTACAATAATTGTAAATTAAAAAAAAAAATTGTGCTTCATACGAAAAGTGTACAATAAATATTGTTATTCTACATTACATTTTTTCACCTATTCCTTGAGTAAAATGAAATAGATAATGATTCGAACTGCCTATTGGGAAGTTCAGACTTAGTCCGAATTTGTGCAACTCTGGCTCAAAATGGTTCCCAGTTCCGAGATTTAAATATAATGAGCCAATCGTAAACCAGTGATAAGAGCCTTATTTCTCATTCTTATTCATGAAGCAAATGGGGCAAGGGTTAAAACCATTCGTTGCCACAAGTACACTGCCAAAGAAAATAAATACGATTCTGCATGCAAATGAATTTGAGAACGCGTCCATCGAGCACAGTGGTTACCATACCGTAAAATGAAATATAATTTGTTTTTTTCAAAGTGTAGAGCACAATTAGGCGAAATAATTATTATATTGGCTGGGAGAAATACAAAAACCGTAGCAATTCCCAATTTTTTTAAGTTACTGAAGAAGGAAAAATATTTCTAAGTGGCTGCTGTGCGGAGGAGTTGAAGCAGACAATTTTTATTTTTCACAAAGATCCGCAGCCTAATTAACACTAGGTTTACAGGACCCGTCAAGATGGCGGATTCTAATATTTTTAATTTACGCTTATTGAGATTGTGAAGATCCATCTACGTGGAATTACTCAACAAACTTATTCCCTTAGGTATATATTATTTCAAAAATTGGCTGGAAAATTGGCATTCTTCTTGTTTTTATAAAGTAATGTAAAATACTGACTTTTAATGCTCCGTAAACCTAGTGTTATCGTGCGCCTATTTCCGAGGGGCTGGGTTAAAGGTTGGAACAATTTCTCGGGGTGTGTTGCACGTCGAATTCGCAGAATTTCTGCTCGAGTGTGATCGCGTAAGGAGCTCGGGTCGAGAAAAGGCAACGTCTCGGGGTTCGCCTAGGCCCGAGGAACGCTAATGTGCAGAGAAACGTGACGTAGTTTCCGCGTCCCCGATAGAAAATCGATGCTTCGAAATCTAAGTTTAACCGCGATAATTTCGTCCCGAGATTTCGAATGCACCTGCTAACGCTTCTGTTTCCGTTGCATAATTTTAACCTTTAAACCAGGCTGGTGACGCATTTGCGAGCGAGAGACCCCCGCGCTCATCCGACGGCCTCCCGAGACTCGAATCTCCTCGACGGCCACGGGGAAAGAGGGGGAGGATCCGGCACAGAAAATCCCATGGAACCGAACCGACACACCGGTCCTAGCCACGAGCGATTTTCGTGCCCGAAAACCGGTTCCAGACACGACAACGCGCCTTTTTCGACGACCTCGAGCCTCGCCTCGCCTCGCCTCGCCTCCATCGAGGATCTAAAAACGCTATCGCGAATAGTTAATAGCCTATTTGCTCGGAAAAATGTCCGTATAAAATAGTACCGGCCGGTACAAAGTGTTCGTGGAAGATTTACACCATCATCGCCTTTTTATCTTTCCGAAATTTTTGTAATTTCAATAATTCCGAGCCGTAGAACCCGGTCGTTGGACCGTGGTAGCTTCAGCGTTGAACAAGTTGCTTTGATTTTGAGTGGACTTTTATGGACACTGGCGTGACACTCGACGCGTTACGATCAAATCACTGCACCTGAGCACACTCGACGACTACGTACACGTTTGTCCGCGAAAATCCGTCGTTGTGTATCCGTCTGAAACCTTTAATTCTCGAGATACCGATCGTCTCGAGTAGGTTTTCGACGAAACGTTAAGATACGTTCGGCTATATCGCCTTCGGCTCGACGCATGATTGCAAACGGACGTAAAACGCGCGCTCGACTTTGCTTTTATCCGGCTCGCTAATCTGTCGGTCAAAGTGCCGCGGAGATGCAATGGAAAAAGAACCCGGTGTGTGGCGTCGGTGATTCGGGCTCGTGTGCACTTTTGCGACACGGTTCTCGCCGGGCGGAATTCGAGCAATCGGGCCCGCGGAGCATCGTCGGGGGCATTTCGCGGTAGAAAACTGTGTCGGATTGTAAATCGTACGCGTCCGTTCGCGATTCCGGGAAAACCCATTCAGGGTTACACAACCGGCTGTTTTCTTACGCTCCTGGCAAATAAACGGACGAGATTAGATAATGATAATTATGTAATTAACAGTACGTTCTACGTAGTCTTCGAGGTAATGTATTCGCGGTTCGAGTTTGTACTTCGAGCGAGGATATACCCTGTATCCAAAAACCGTTCGAAACACCGCACACCTCTCGAAAAATCGTCGACATTTAAAATCATTTTTCCAAGGAATTGTCGCGGTTTGAAGCCATTTTCTCGAATAGTTCTCGGGCCCGTTGCGTCACGAAGAGTCGCGCGCGTTTGAAAATGTTTGACCGCTTATTAGGCGAACGACGATCGTTGCGAAAAGGTGAATCGAGTTACCGAACGGCAACTCGGTAAGCTAACGACCATAAAGCGTTTTTCTACGGACCGCCGGCATAGGTGGTCAAATATTTTCGAACGACTGTGTGTACCGGTGTCGTTATCTGCTACGTGATAGCGCCCCAAGGATTTGTCACAGACGTTTTCCACGTATTTGCACGCTTTCTCCGACTGGCGGTTTGTTCTCCTTCAACCCAGAATCTTTTATTTACGCAGCCCGATTATGCAAAGAACTTTCCAAAGTATAAAATGCGCGTGGTGAAATATCGGCGGATCGATCTGCTCCTACCCCGTTTTCCGCCATAATCGAGGCTTCCAGTAAAATGGACGCGATACTGTGCAAGACAGTTTCAAAGAAACGGTCAATTTAATCATTTTCCTACCTCGACCAGATAATTAACAATTTTCAGGCTGTTCAAAGTTAAGAATGTAATACACTTTACGCGTAATTTTTCTCTTCCCTATAGTCGATGGACTTGAATTTCCTTAACACTAACCGCACCGAGCACAAAATGCGTCGGGTACGCGTTGTTTCAGAAAAGTCACTAAATTTATTTAAATTTCGCGGAATTATTACAAACGGAGAAAATTATTTAATCATTTCTAATGGAAGCACCTTTTCAATTGCGATAATTGTAAGATAAAAAATGTTCCACCGTGGTACGGTTAGTTTTAATCTTCCAATCGTTTTAAATTGAAGCTACCTATTATTATCCCGCAGAAATCCTCGTGGATCTCCGACGGACGAGTTTGTCGGTTTCCTCCCAGGTCGACTTGCGGCAAAAATCGCTCAGGCTTTCGTTGGGCATTATAATAAGCGCGGAACAACGGTCTTTCGAAACGAGCAGCGGCGCACGCGATTTTCTCTGTCCTAGAAAGGCTTCTGATTAGAATAGTGACGTAACTAACGCGCGTGCATCGTAAATGACCCATTAGACGATTTTTATTCCGTTCCGCTGCGATCCGTGTCCACGTACGTTTTCTCGATGCAGGCGAAACCCATTTTTCCCTAGATACCTACTCGATATCAACGCGCGCTCTCTCTCGCTCTCCCTCTCTCTCTTTCTCTCTCTGGTTCCAACGATGGAATCGTTACAATCTGGAAGAGATAACCTGGCAGCGGGGTTTAAAGTCTAACAAGCGGCCCAGAGAGAAAAAAAGAAGGGAAAAGAACGAAGAGAAAATTTCGTTATCAGACACTCGTGTCGGTGTCTATTACCCTCCAGCATATACCGGATGTTCCGCAACCAACAACGTTTCTGGCTCGAAAAGAAAATGTCTCTTCCGGGACGCGACGAATGTAACGCTCCGCGATTAATTATTAATTACCGAGTGTGCCACGAGGGCGAAAGTAGGTTGATTGGCCAAGCGTCTGTTGCTAAACGATTCGGTTTTTAGTCTGACGTCGCGAATAACGAAAATCGGGGATTGTTAACGTTTGCGTTTTCTAGAACGCATTATCCAACCATTTCGGGGTTATTCTCCAAAAGACGATTTTTGCGTTCCGTTTCGACACGAAACAACAACTGAAAAGCCTTCCGGAAGTGTCAATGAATCATATTTTCTCAACATTAGTCCGAGGAGGGTCAATGGAAGATCACAGGAGGGATGGAAACAATAATCACGTTGCGTTACCCGAATCCCAATGAAAATGATCGCGAGCAACAAAATACTCGGCACGTACCTAGTGGATTTTATAATAAATTGCTTGAGACCACCGGAAAATCTAGAATTACGTAAACATCTCCGGAAAAGCTGTTCTCCAACCAATCCTGGAAGATTAAACTCGACCCTAAAAATCAACCGATCATTCTCGATAATTCTTTCCAAGACTAATGTTCACAAAACTGGAGTCAACTATTCAATAGACGTTCATGGATCCCCGAACAAGAGCACACAATTTTGAACAGACACCTCGTAGACTAGAGGAACAATAGATCTTCAGTATTTTGTGACCGGTGAGATCAGAAGTCTGCTATTCTTTGGCAGAACGTACCATAATTCATATGTATATTACACATAGAATCGTACAGTTCTGAATACTTTCTCGACCGGGCAAGTTGATCGGGATTTCTGCGGACACCCTGTAGCCGAGCGTGTATAAGGCTATATAGACAAGGGGTTGCAATGCCTCGTGTGACGCAGCAGCAACCCGAAGGGTGGGGACCCTGGCGTGTATGTGCCCGTTTTCTCCCTACCGTATATAATGCTTTCTCCCCTCGCCCTTCGCTTCCCTTCGCCTATATCCCGACCGCCCACCTTTCGACTCTCCCCATCGCCCCTATTCTCCCCACCGACATTCACTCCCGGCGTCCCTCTGTGTATCCCGGCGACGTTGCCGGGTGTTACATAATAGCTGCCGCGACGTTGCCGGCTCTCCACAGACGGCGTGCGACGTTGCCAATGACGTTGCGAACCGGTGTACCATGTCGGGCTCTGCCTCTGCCTGCCTGTTTGCCTGCCTCTGCCTCTGCCTCTGCCTGCCAATGTCTGTGCTTGCCCACCGGGCTGGCTAAGCTCAGCCCAGACCTGTATTCAGGATCCTCGGACACGTCCTCTCTTTTTCTCTCTTTCTCTCTTTCTCCCTCTCTCTCCGTCTCCCTCTTCCTCGCTCTTTCTCCGTCGTAATTAGACTTCGTAAAATCGAGAACGATAAAGTAACGCATATCTGTCCTGCCCACGATGTCTCACAGTACGCCCGACTCTCGTTTGGGTGTACGACCTATGCTGCATACTCTTTTCTAGACGTAGACAATGTCTAATCTATACCTACGCTGTCGCCAGTCTTTTTATTCTCCAACACTAGGCTTATGCAGCACTAAAAATGACTATTCTGCATTACTTTGTAAAAATAACGTGAATGTACAACCGTGGATATAAATTTGTTGAATAATTCAATTTTGTCTGTTGAGGCATTGCAGGGTTAGCTTCGTCAGGGGGTCAGAAGACACACTGATACTGATTGTTGAATAATTCCTGGCAAATGCATCTTTACTGTTTCAATGATCGTGGAGTACACCTAGTATTAAACACATTAATTTAAACGTCGATAATTTCCTTGGGAATGTTTACTATAATAGTTACTATAATGGTTCATGTAGTTTCGGAAGTTTTATGGTTTTCAGGAAGAAACAGAGGGGTTTGGGAGTAATAGTTGTAAATTGGGTGTACACGAGCTGATCTTGTGATTATACAAATGTTAGTGCTGCCCGGGATTAGTATTAACGTCGAGAATGTTGGCTACTGGTGGTAGAAGAATTTGTTTTCGGTTTTTTGGATGGGGCGCTGGGTATCGATGACCAAGGTCCTGCAGGGTCGAATTGCGACCTATTGCGCAACGTAGCTTGGTCCATAAAGGCTTTATCTGTTTATCCTAACAGTCATGGGTAACAATGTTTGCTTCGATTCTGTTAAGCTTCGACCAACAACATTGTTACACAAAAATGGTTTACTAGAACAAACATCGTCTGAACTGTGCGATTTTTTACAAAATGTTGCACAAACTCAAACAAGCAACTCGTTCGATTAAACTTCCTCCCTAAAATGAAAAATAAAACGATTTCAAGCAAATCAATATACCGTACGCGTATAACCTTGAAGCTACCCAAGCGGCATATGGTTCACGGAGTTGGTGTATGGATCGGAGTTGATTTTTCAGTTTAATGAATCCCAAGAAATTAGAAAAAAAAGGGTGGCACAGTGTCCGACCGTCGCGCCTCGTCCCTCGTAAGCGTTCGTCGTACGAAAATAGCATGAGTTTCCAGAGAGGTCCACGGAGTCTGAATAAGTGACTTATTGTCAGGATGTTCGGTTCGGTTCGGTTGAATTCATCGATATTTCTGTGCGGCCGAGTACAAAGTCGAAGCCGAGGCCACGCCACGGTCTCGCCCGGCGAAAAGATGGTGGTGTGCGTCGTTATTTGACCGATCTATTATGGCAATTCCCTTTGTACCTGGGAGAACCTGGGCCCTTCCCCGGTCCGGATGTCTCGGGCTGGTTCCGGATCTCGGATTACCCGGGGCCCCTCGAGGCGTTTCAAACGGAGCCTCGCTCTACTTATTCCCCAACGCTTGAAAAATATCAACTGAACACACGGCGAGGAAAGATTCCTTTGTTCTTTCCTCATATATTAACCTCGTGGCTCCGTTACGCATTAATTTTCCACCCGAAACGTTGCGCCGGGTGCTGCCGACAGTTAACAATCGGGGAAAACCTACCGACAATAGAGAAAAAGGATCTAGCTCCTCCGTTCGATCCCATTGGGTGACCGAAATATGCATCGTTGCGACCGTATAAATTTTCTGGTCGGTAACGCAACCAAGACTAAATAATCATCATACATACTTGACGAACAATCTTCTAATCTTAACATTAAGATTTATTATAATGTGAGCGTCAGCGTTCAGTCTATTACACCCCCACGTTGTTAAGTCGCTATTGTTAACGTAACCAGACCACGCATCAGATTGTATAAACTATAGAAGAATAGCGCGAGGAATAAGTAAAAAAAAAAAGGACGAGGAAAGGGGAACAGAAAGCTACAAACGTTCCGAACACGTAATGCGATACAATTAAGTCGGCATAGGGGCCCGCAGAGCGGAGGGATTATTTTTTTAATCCGAATGGAGAGGCCTTGAAATCTACAAAAACGTGTACGTTCCTGCCTGGCCCCGAAGACGAGGAGCGCAGGCGACGTTGCCGGCACGAGCGGCGAGCGCACCAACCGGCAACGCCGCCGCCTGCAAACTCTATCGATTCCAGATCTACAATTTCTCGTGAGCCCTCTGGGTCACTCGAGCACGTTTCCGTGGCGTGGGTACGTGACTAACAAAAAACCCAACGCGTTCGCACTACCCGAAAAGTTACGACGGCCGAACAACAAAAAAAAAAACTAAAGAAAAAGAGAAACGGCCGAAAAGAGAAAAAGCGGAAAGAATTGACCATGGTCGTGCGTTTATCGCACAGAAGGGGGTTCACGAGTCTTATCGCGTGTTTTTCCTGCGCCTCGAAGTTCGTAAAGCATTCTATTAATACGAAACAACGCGAACGTTACACATTGTACGAACTAGAGAGATAGATAGATAGAGAGAAAGAAAGAGAGAGAGAGAGAGAGAGAGAGAGAGAGAGAGAGAGAACGGTGAAGTTCAGCAACTGGGGTGTTTGAGGTGCCGGGCTATTTTTAGGGTTGGCTCGCAGGGTTCAGGACTCGTGGAAGACAAACACACCATAGCGAGAAGATGACGAGAGGCGGGGTACACGGCTCGGGAAAATATACACACAAGGTGTTTGAAATATAAGGTCCCGATTTGAACGTGCCACCGGTACGCAAATCTAACATTTCTCTTCATTTCTCATTTTTTTCTTCTTTTACTTGACGTACATTTTCGTTGTAGAATATTTAAGATTTATTCGCAAAGGTCAGCTGTAAATTTAGAAGGTTCGCCTCGGAAGGTACTCGAACGCTTTTTGAAACGAGTTTGGGAATCCATGGACCGACGTTGGAATGCTGGGACCCGCGGCCGTGGCAGCCATATTGGATATTTTTCCTAATATAGAAATCGGAATGCTTGCAGCATGAAAAAGAATTGCCAAGAAAAAGCGTGTCCGACATAAAGAGACTCGCGGCTAATTTATTTGCAAGATTTTTTCGAACGTTTCCTCCGCGATTGCATAGTTTATGCTGATTCCTCTTTTCTTGCCGCACGGGGTTACAAGGAAAATGCGAGATACACTGGAAACGTTCCCGTTATTTGCGCATGCAGTCTTGCTTCGAAGAAAAATGGGGGCGCTCACGTTTAACAACTATTAAACAGGGTCACTGAACGGTATACTTGACCCATTCGATTTTATACTACTGAACGACGCACGCACGAGGGTGAACGATACAAGAACGATTTTTGAAATTCAATTCCCGATCGGGGAATAATTTTCAATACATTACCGGCGAGAGGTCGTGATACTAAAAAAAAAAATTAGTAGATTAGAATATCACGCCGAGAGGAATGAACTGCGCAAAAAATAATAAGATTTTACAAAACCTTACATGATCTTCACCATTGCCACAATTTATTAATAGATTGCAGATTTTATGCATCCCTGAGAAAATATGATACAGTAAAAACATCTAATGAATTTAGAAATACTGTTGCATCATCTTCAACTCGATTCATTATTTTGCATAAAAAATCTGCAGTCCATCGACAACAGGTTTACCCGACTTTCATTCTTTGGACAAGTTTGTATATAACAAACTATATTTTTGGTAGGAAGGGCTTAAGAATCTATAAGAATAGACGTCATGCGCGTGTCGGTATTTTATAATTTTTCTGGGACCAAGGGTGTTCAGAAACGTCTGAAAAATCGGACTGTGAGTCGCAGCAATAGGCCACGGATATCCGATGTTTTCGGAACGTCTCGTACGCTGCCCACCTCCCTGGTGAACTCGGCGCCTTTACTCGGTGAAAGTCAGTCGTGTGTTCTATGTGGCCAAGAACCCTCGGAGAGCATACGACCAACTACATGTCCGCGTTTATGCACGTATCCTCGCGCATACATGCACACGTATATCCTGGCATTATGCGGAGACATGCATAGACTGCATTATTCTATAAGTATTGTACACACTCGACGCATTATAAACCGTCGGAGTCGACAGTCGGCGTTGAACGCTTCGTTTCGATCCATACGGGGAACGATTCGGACATTTCGGACGTATTTTATGCGAGAAATTTGCCATACGTGCCGAGCCAGCGACGAGTCTATCGTCACGAATCGCTTCCGACAGAAATCCATCGGGCATGCGATTATTCGAAATTGCTTATTGTTTTATTTTTTTTCGCATTTGCCTGATCAGTTGGAAATTCGACAACGAATCACTTTGTTTTCGTCGTTCACACAACGTCCTGTTACGTAGCACCGAAAACCAGTATATATTCCGATTTTACAGGACGTCTCGGTCGTTTTCCTAGAGTCGGAGAATGGAATTCTTTTTACGGCGGACACTGAGAAACGAAAAAACTATGCGTGAGGATCACCTCTGGCTGAAGAACGAGCGACCAACTAATGTGCGAGTTCGCAGAACGATGATCGAGGCAAGTATACGGAGTGGTCCGTTTGCCAAGCTGCCAACTCAGTCGGTTCGCCGTGTGAGAGGGCAAAAGGTGCGGCGTTGCCGGGCCGGCAACGCGCAAACGACCGGCGCGGATACGGCAACGCCGCGAAACGAGAGACACGCTGCTGCCTGCGAGACACGAAGGAGAAGGCAACCCGTAGTCGTTTCGATCTGAAACGCAATGCCGGCCCGCTTGCCAGATACCGTACCGCCGACCAGGGTCGACGGATGAGGAAATTTCGAGCTATCGGTTTTTTCTCCGACCAGGTGTACTCGGGACACCTCGATCTCTCGAATCCCGCAACCCCTTCACGCGGACCAAAAAATAAACCGATCATGGGGCGTTCACGCCTTTGGAAATCCTTTAACCCCTACCACTCGAATGGCGACTGTAAGGCGTCACTAAAAATTGCTCCATCATTACTCAAAACATTTTTTACATTATTAAATTTGTTTCTATTCAATAAATTACTAAAAACTTCGGTATTGTACAAGTAAATTCCACCATTTTCGTATGTACGATATGAAAAAAAATCTATAGAAGAGAAATATTCTAGGTGGGGAAGAAATGTTTCGTTTTGGAATGAAAATAGCTTCGAGTGCAAAAGGTTAATCGTGTTCTACGTTTTACGGGGAACTCTAGAGGAGTTTCCGAAAGATGCAAATATTTCAATTGCTGTATAGAGTAAGCTAGATTGCATATGCCGTGTTCCACCGGTTGCATTGTAGTTAAACTGTAAACAAATAACCACTAAGAAACTCTTATACAGTTCATGGTCAGCATACTACTCACTTTCGATGTGTAGCCTTGTGTCCCCACGTTATACACGTAGAAAAGAGTATGGTGAACAAAGCAACGATTAAGATGGCCGACTACTGAAGCAATTACCCTATTTAGTACTTATGATTTATCGGTTGCTCGCTTGGGTCCGTTAAGTCTTGGCTAGCTTCAAACTGTATGATATTTACAAAGTTCTTTAAAGGATCAGAGTTTGGAGCAGTTCTGAAGGATTTGTACCCCCTATAGCACATACCCCTGATGAAGACTTTTAAATTTATTGAAGCAATAACCAAGGAAGATATTAAAAGATTTCCCTCTCTCAAAATTCTTTTTAGTCGAGGCGTAAAATACGACGGATTGTTTAAATATTAAAGTAGCCTGTGCCCTCTTATGATAGCCGGATCGCAATAAATTTTTCCAGGTACGTCTAGCTAGAGTAGCCATAGTCTAAGCAATCGAGACGCGTGGTTAGGCTATCCAGACACGGTATGCCCCTCCTTATAGACTGGGATCTAGAACCGGACATAGTTCGCGGACCTATTACGCTATTTCTCGTCGAATAATTTCTATTTACTCGACGCGATAGCTATTTCAGACACGTTCCGCAATGAACGGCGCGTAGGTGTATCTTGTGTTTGATTTGCTTAAGACGCGTTTGATTGCAGAAACAAGGAATTCGATTGCCGCTATAAGGAAGCGACACCGACGACGCGGCACATAGACACGCCGGGACCGAGTTCGAATCCACGAACACATAGAGGGGAGAGGGGAGGAACGACGACGACGACTATGTAACTTGGATACATATTTGTGACAGCTCGTATATCATCGTAGGCCGTGCACCAACACACGAAAATACGTGTGACTGGAGGTTGTCGAAGAGTCGAAGGTTTTCGGATGGGTGACGTCGAGTGGAACACGAGGACGAGGCGCGGAGAGAGACAGAGAGAGAGGGGGGGGCAAGGTGGGGTGAGCATGGGGTGCAGGGGCGCGGTAGGTATGGGGTGGGGAGAGATGGGGCAGAGGGAGGCTGGAGAAGGGGAGGTGGTCGACCACGCGCGATCAATATAACAAAATACGCCGGCAACCCGCCGCACACACATATATGTACGCGTGCGCGCTCTCACACGTTTGAATCCCTCAAGCATTCTGTCGATACACTCGCGCGAACTGGCGCACATGCACGCACCCGAATTGTAAATATTGCCCGCAAGAAAGTCCTCCCCGTTTTCCTCGGAAAATTTCCGAGGTCCCCCTTACAAAATACCACATTTTATTAACATCGGCGGAAATTATTCCATCGAACAACTCCTTTAAACACTTCCGAAATATTTCCGTTAACGGTAGAGATCGGTGCAACTATCAAACTAGTAGTGTACAAAGAAAATATTAATGTAACAATGTTTTTTCACTACTTCTATTACTTTCTAGAAATTTCTATTACTTTCATGGTTCCGACTACTGGAACAATTGCCCTAAGTTGACCTTCGTCTGCCTGGTTTAACACAAGGGTTGATCGTCATTATATAAAATATAATGGATTAAACTTTACCTCGGGAAACCAGAAATTTTTAACTTTTTTATGTAATTGTGCAGGTTTTGGCAAGAAAATGCCGAAAATCCGAGTTTCAATCCTAGGGGATTACTAGGTCGAAAGTTATGCGTGCGTAAAAATGTTCGATTTTCAGCATTTTTACGCAAGCTTGGATTTTCTCGCGAAAATCTACAGGATGATTGCATAGAAAGGTTAAAAATCTCTGGATTCTCGAGGCAAAGTTAAGCCAATAATTGTAATATAATTGCGGCTCGCGTAGAACAAACGTAAAATTTGTCGTGTTTTATAGAACTTTTACTCGTTTTCTCGTTATCCAATGATTAACTGTTTCGACCCGCGCTGTTTTTACATTGAACGGCTCGTTTATTTCTTTCCGTAGAGAAGAATAAGAATTTGTTGGTTAACCCAACACAATTTCGACGTGTACGTGCACGGTGGCGCTTCTATGTGTCGGAGAGAGCCGCGCACACTCTTATCTCCGTGTGACCATAAATTGCGAGCGCGATACGTGTGCACATTACTTGTGCACGGAGGCGTGTATATACGCGTGCACACTCGATGGATACGGTTATGCCTTTTCCTCTCTCGCTCTCTCGAATATAGTGCGTGCAGAGAAATTCGGTGGTACACGTCGCGCTACATGCGTGTCTGGCCGTACAGGAGAAATGCGCGTTTTCAACGGGTGGGTGTAACGCGTTGCCAGAATACGATGCACGTACACAGAAGAGTGCAGCGGCTGTGCGTTCCAAAACAGATCTTTGAATCGAGGCACGGACTACGACGCGGGGCTTCTGCGAGGCACCGGGGAATTCCTTATTTTCAATTTATCATTTCCTGCACCTCCCATTCGCTAACTACTTCTCGAACCTCGGAAAAAATAAAACAAATCTGTAATTATTTAAAATGTCCAACATTCGGTGTTTACACAATTTTTTTGTACACACTTTTAGTTTAGAACCCTTGAATAACTTTTTTTACAGCTTTAAATCTTAACCCTTTGCACTGGAAGCCATCTTAACTCTAAAACGAAACATTTCTTCCGACCTAGAATATTTCCCTTCTATACATATATTTTTTCGTGCTATACATCCGAAAATCGTGCAATTTACTCCTAGAATATTGAAATGTTTAGTAATTTAATAGATACAAACAAATTTAATAATGTAAAATATATTTTGAATAATGGGGTTAATCGTCTAAATTATAGTTTCAGTGGTATCTATTGTAAACACTTCTTCGTTTACTTTGATCACCAAGAATCGACTGTGTACGCGGCTGTGTTGACGCTCTGGGTCAAAATGGACACAGGTACCGCCGTTGAAGGCTTTCAAACAGTGTAGTATGTCCACAATCGAATTATATCGTCTCTCTAATGAGTTAACGTAGTAGAGTGGTCGAATCAGAGTGATCCCTGTTCAATGCTGAACGAAACGTAAACTGCGGAATATGAAAAATATTTTTCATACGCATTTTTGTGATGTCTCACGTTACAGAAAGATTCGGTGTGTAGTTTTCAATCGAGTTGACAATAAAAAGAGTTCGAAGACGCGTTGGAAGAAGTATTACGGTCGCGCGTACCTCTCGTTTCTCGAAACGAGAGGTCAACGGCGTAACGACGCCACCCGCCATTTTAAGGACGAACCTTTAAGGCTATAACGCACGGTAGACGACCGTAAGACCGAAGCCAGTGTACAAAGCAAGTATCGCCAGCTGGCTCGTACAATGTAACGCCGCTGGTGATGCGAATATCCATCGACGCTTGGGTTTCGAGGAGAAAAATTAATAGCACAACGAAAACCGGTGAGACCTTGTTGAAAACATCGTAAGGTCATTTCTCCTGAGAAACAACGTGCCCAACCTCACCGGAAATTCGACGTTTTATAATTTCACCGTTGCGCTCAACCCTCGAATGTTGCAAATTAAAAATATCGTGCCTGTACCAAACCCCCACTTTCCCTATTCAACATCAATCTATACACTCCTACTTTGTTTTCCGGTATACCAGGATTACGGACGCATAGAATTGTCAAATGTTGCTAACCATTAGTACCCATGTCGTGTTTAATGAAAAAATGCTCGGGAGCGTTTATACTTCAGTGAAGCAGTCGCGCGAAATTCAGTCAGAACTGTAATCCCACATTTCTGAGCGTAGTTCGTGGATATAAAAGCAACAATAATAGATAGAAATAAGCTATTTCTTGAATCATAACAATAGGAAGTAAAGTACATCCGTTGTCTTGGTAGAATAAGTATCCGCAAGTTGAGCGTCGCTTCGCCAACGTCACCGTTAGTTTTCACTTCTGTTTTCCTACTTCGATCCCTGCTCTTTAACAATTCTACCTGCATTTTAGAGTCGCTCCTTTGTGTACAATATGTCTGCTTCATTCATGCAGGTAGTCGCGTATTATTTGTGACTCGCGTTGCAAATTCTAGTCTCGAGATTCGGTAGTAGCACCTACGTGCAGATTATTCATCCAAATGCCCTCACTCGACAATAAAATTATTTCAAATTATTTCAAATTATTTCAAATTAATTATTAAATGATTTTTCTCGTATGTATTCGTCGAATATTCCAAAAATACAAAGAAACGGGCAACGCTTCTTGCCGAGAGAACATTATGTAACTTGGGATAATAAAATTCAACCAATCGGTCGCTAAAACTAAAGAAAGACGAGTATTAAACAATAAAGTATAAACGTTACACCAGAAAACTGAGTTTTCTTGGCTAGCGAGAATTTAGTACGCATTTCTTCCCATAATCGCTCTATCAGGTAACTCCGAGACGATTTTACAAGCCTTGCAGCAGCGATGGGCACAGTTTTGATTAAATATTAACAAAACGGGGGGTAGACGAACGTTGGGAACGTCGCTTTCTATGCAAAAGGTGCGTAAGGCGCGGCCGCCGGACCGGGGATCCCCGGCTTGAGCGCCACTGTCGAACAATAACTTCGTGCCGCTGCGAGCTCTCAAAATGGCTGTCCTCAGCTATTATTACTTCGGGGAAAAAACAAATGACGGCGCGCTCACGCTACGAGGAGAGGAGAGACAGAGCCAAGGCTCTCCGTATATCTCACGTTTGTACACGCGCTGGCGCGCGGGCGCGCGTGCATGCGTGTCTCTCTCTTTCGGTGCGTGTGCGAGGTGTGGGTGTGTGTACATACGAGCGTTCAGAATCCTCGGTCTACGCACGGAGTCGAAAACATCGGGTTACACCTTACGTACTTCGGAATTCCGGTTTCAACGAAACTGATAATGGCTCTTCCCCACTCCCCCACCCTTCACCTCGCTCTATATGCTAGACATAAACAAACAGCTTGTAACTAACGAACAAACGCGTGCGTCTCTCCTTCTCACTCTCTGTTTCTCTTCGTCGTACCGTTCATTTACAGGTCATGGAACATCGTGCACCGAGTTATTTTGCATTCTGGATTGGTTGGCAGACGACGTCTCTGCACAAGCCCACGACCGTGCAGTCGTAAAATTCCAAGGGACGTTATTGTTGACCGTCGACAATAAAGGCATATCCCCCGCCCCGGGGGGTTGGGGGTTGA